>JAUCMU010000027.1:2811523-2824719 GCA_032275025.1 Enteromius treurensis | reverse complement strand
CAGCTAAAATAATGAAGGAGTGGCTTCACAACAACTCTGTGACTGTTCTTGAATGGCCCAGCCAGAGCCCTGACTTATACCCAATTGAGCATCTCTGGAGAGACATAAAAATGGCTGTCCACCAACGTTTACCATCCAACCTTACAGAACTGGAGAGGATCTGCAAGGAGGAATGGCAGAGGATCCACAAACCCAGGTGTGAAAAAGTTGTTGCATCTATCACAAAAAGACTCATGGCTGTATTTGATCAAAAGGGTGCTTCTACTAAATACTGAGCAAAGGCTCTGAATACTTAGGGACCATGTGATATTTCAGTTTTCCTTTTTTTAAAAATCTGCAAAAATGTCAACCATTCTGTGTTTTTCTGTCAATATGACGTGCTGTGTGTACATTAATGAGGGAAAAACTTAACAAATGACTTAGCAAATAAATGCAAAATAACAAAGAGTGAAAAATTTAAAGAGGGTCTGAATAATTTCCATACCCACTGTATTTATGATGTTTAGTAGGTAGAAGTCTACATTATGCAGAGGAGTCGTTTTTTAAAAATGTAAGTCAGGTAAATCGAGAAAAAAAAAACAACAAAAAAAACCAACTTTTTTAGAATGCTGACTAAACACAATGCATTAAAAAAGTCATAAATCCTGACAGATTTTTTTATATATATATATAGCCTACTGACTGTTTATTTATTCTTTTATAAAAAAACATCATATTTATATTATTTAACAAATATGGCAACATGCAGTAAAAGAAAACAATTAAGAATTATAAATCTTTTATTGTGCATGGATTCGTCTGTAGATATCAGGACTATACAGACACACTTTAGATACATATATATGATTATACATTTCCTATCTGATAACGAACATTTTAAAGTGATATGTCTGGTAGTATGTATACTATAACAAATTTGTTTTGGAATGTACGGTGTATGAGGTAACTGCAAACATTAAAATTACATAAAAATGGTCTCATTTTTTGTGCATATTTTATTGTTTTTTTTTTTTCTGTCTCCCAACAACCAAACGCCTTACATGGTTGGGAGATGTTAAAATGGCACACTTCGCGATTACATTTTATCACTATCAAAAATAGGAATTTGAGATTTTTTTTTCCTTCAATGACAAACAGAAGACATCTGCAGAATATCTATAAGACCAAATCATGTAATTCATTTTCATCCAAGACTTCTTGCAAGGTACCTTCAGTTGTTAACAGTTGTTGACAGCACTTGTATGCCCATAACCAAAGCACGACACAAAACCCTACGATTAGACCATCATGCTGCTGTGACACAGCACTGACAGTCACAAGACTTTAACACAGAGAAAAAGGCAAATATTTTAGATTCACAGGAAGTACAAGTAGGATTAACACAATTCATTACAGCTGTTTGCATTTAATTTCTTGCGTTTTTCTTAATTTCTCTGCTGGACAGAATAAACTTAAGGTTTTTTAAAAAATAAAAAATAAAGTTCAAATGTGTGATTTAAGAAAAAAAAAAACATCTGAAAATTAATATTTAGTCCTATATTCAATACTCTCAAAATTACATCAAAAAGTAATATTGCTAAAAGTAAAGGATAACAATGCGATAATTTGGTTTCTATAACCAAACAAAACCAAAAAAAAAAAAACAATAGAGAGATTAAGAAAATACTATATGATTTTTTTAAACCATAATAATTGGCTGAAAAAACTATTTCAAGAACAAATTTTGTGGTACTACATTTTTAAAAACAGCCAAAACACATTGAGGGCTTGCACAACTGGAGAACATGTTCCATAAAACGCATCACAAGATCAAGACGCATTCAATAAGTATTTTTTTCTCTTCTCACTAAGGTGCAAAGGTAACGACCAAAGGAAAGGTTTCCGAGAAGCATACATTGTTTGTGCTGAACGACAATATTTTGGAGCAAAGCAGCTGCTTGATTGTAAAAACAAGCTACAGTATACGTACATGATAGTAAAAATAACTATTAAGCTGAGTTAGTTTGGTATTCATAGTCATAGTCTTACTCCCCATACTAAGCCAGAATCTCAGGTCCTCGTATCATACTGTACAAAAATATACTAACATTTCTCTAGTTATTTTTGCATCCTTTACACATTCTGAACATCAAAAAAGTTCTGAAGAAAGTGCTAAATCAACGTTCGCTAATTTGAGCGGTATCAGTCTCGCCTCCCCTTTTTTCAATCATAGACCTGTAGATTTCTCTCGGGACCCCCAGCAGGCCTTCTGCTCGCCCATACCCCATTGCTGACGGCGTGGTTACTGGCCCTCGAGTCCCAGGCCCAAGATTGGAAACCAGTGAGTCGCGCGACCACTGAGCTAGCTTTGGAACACTGAACGAAACCGACACTCGACAGTTTACAACTGAAATTATACGTATAAATAACATAAAGACTACAGCTACACAAATAAATGAAGTGGTACGATGAGTAAGCGATGAGCGGTAAGCTTCGCTGCTGATCCTTCATTTAATTGCCGTTCGAGTCCCACGAAGGGAGCGGCGTTCTTTCGACAGCATGCTCAAAAGGGACAGCGGAAAGATAGATCAAAAGATTGGGTGAAGTGATTCTACAACTTCCTTTTCTCAATCCTTCCCTTCACAAGGCTCCTCTACGCTGGTGCCGGAACGAAAAATAAAAAGAGAAAAACAAACATCAACAAACAAAAACTTGTTTTGACGATGCAACGCAGGGCCAGGGATCATTCAATCACAAAGTACTGGATGGCGACCGCGATGAGGATGGACGTCACGGCCAAGAGGGCGATGATGAGGAAGGAAAACTGTTCGTCGGTCATGCTGCGTTTTGGCTTCTGGGCCTCTGCTGCTTTGGATCCCGTGGTGCCAGAGACCCCGGGGCTGTCGATGCGAGGTGGGAGCAGGATGACGGTGGAGCTGTAGGGCCCGATGATTTCAGGGGCGTCCTGGCACTGCCTGATGGCACAGACGCGAAATCTGTATTCTGTGGATGAGCTCAGGTTGGGGAGCTGGTAGGAAGTGGCTGAGCCCTTGTAGATCTGAAAGAATTTAAGACAACAAGTAAATATTTAATTAAAAACTAAATGCTAAATTTTTTTATAATAATTTTATAAATATTTTTATAAATTTAAATAAGAAATACATTGCCATTTTGAATATTGCATTGACATTTTGAATATTGCATAGCAAATAGAATTTTTCCACACATATGCTTCCATACTTAATTCAGCATTACAATTTTTTCATACAAGAATTTCATTCTTTTTCTTAACAAAAAGTAAAGATCTGATGATGTCTATTTTAAGGAAGCAGATGTGTAGGCAGAGAAATAATATGCCTGAAGAACATGAGAAAATGAATATGTAGTCCCGCACGTGTGTGTGGGCTGCATCAACACAAACACACAAGCCTCCCATCATGCCTGCAGTCTCCTGCAGTGCCTCTCAGCAGGGGGTGATGAGTCAGAGCCAGTGAAACTGCTTTACCCTTCCATTACCCTCATATCTACAGTCACTCAGAGGCAGCTCGCACAGGTGCTCACAGTACAGTGGTTGTAAGTTAAATCAAACAGTTCTGCCGGGTCCCGTCTGACACACAGTTAATTTTTAGTGACAATCACTACTAGGAATTCAACCCTGATAACTGATAGATAACTGGGTGATTTTTTACCCGGCTTTCCAGTGTGCCCTTTAGGACCAACGTTTAAAGGGGAAGTTCACAATAAAAGTACTCCATTATGTCTTTCCGAATTCATATGCGTTTTTTTTATCCTGCAGAATGTTCACATTGTTTTTATTTTATTTTGTTTAATTGAAATAAATGTATCAAAAAAGTACTATTCAAAGTGTTGTGAAACAATATACTTTGTCATGAAATCTCATGTGTTTTTGTAAATTATGCATTACATATGCTGCAACAAGTTTGCGTCACGTTTAGTTTAAGGAAACATTGTTACAGTATAGTTACACAATGAAGTAATAATTTACTGTATACACTTACTACAGGGATAGGATTAGAGTTAGTTATATAAAATTATGCATAATCAGCTTCTGGCTATTTAACAAGGAGAGTAATATGTCACATCAAAAAACTGTGTTATCTAAGTTTGTGGGAATTTTGACAAATGTTAAAAAAAGGCCCTAATGTACTTCACAATCAATCAACAAGGGTATGAATATATAATGAATTTATGCGTTTTTCCATTTGGTGCTTCTTCACATGTATGGAGGCCAAACAAAGGTTATGGAGGCCATAGTCATAACATGACGTCAGAATAAAGAGCATGCACAATCACATCACAAATGTGAGGGGATAAATTTGATTTAGCTATAACATTAAGTGCAATAACTGTCACTGAGCCATTTAAGTAATGACCACTTGATCATCATTATGCTATAATAATATTCATCCAAACTGCTGAACCCAACACCTGCTGTCTGCTGAGTGCACCTGCTGAGTGCCGTGACCTCTGTGTAATGTGTTTACAAGTGTGAACCTACATTTGAGACACTTTTGCCTCACAAGTGAATAGAAACATTTTAATTAAAATTGAGGTTAAAATGGATGGTTTTTGGTGTTTAATGAGTCGTTTTCTACTGAAACACGTAAGTGCAGTGTAGGTACCTGTTTGAACTCAGAATTTCCCTGCATGCTTTGCAAACAGTAGATGACTGGATCTCCCTTCATAGGCGGCAGTGTCTCCCAGCTCACCTCACATGACTCGTCAGCACGCTCCACACGAGGAGCTTAAGACGGACACAGACATATGCAGAAATGAGAACAATGAGAAACTGGCTGTAACATGGCAATAAGCAAAGCTGTGTAATTCTTTAATATTTGTGCGCATACATGAGCTCACTTATGAGACAACAGGTATAATATTCTGTGTAAATTACAAGTCAAGCTTTTTTTGAACATCTATTTAAAATATTAAATATACACAAAAGACAAAATAAAGGACCACAAGCACCACAAACATGAGGCAAGTCAATGGGGGCTGCTGTACCTTTCAGGGGTGCAGGTGGGGAGCGGGGGGTGGTGAAGGTGTAAACAGCGGAGAAGGGCCCCTCGCCCGCCTCGTTAAAGGCCTGGATGCGGAACACGTACGAGGTAGACTCATTTAGCCTCTGCACTTTGTGAGTGTGACAGGGTCCTTTATACAAGGATATAAACCTTTAGGAAGAGACAAAAACAGAGAGACAGAAAAAGTTATAGAGTTAACCTCTTTAAATCCACAAAATACACACTATAACAAAACTGTAACAGACTTGAAGGCAGACTTTTACAAAATCTGAGTTTTGAAAATGAATTAATGAACAAATAGATAAATACATAAAAAATAAATAAAACGTACAAATAAATATTTTGAATCATTTTTAAGTTGAACACAACTTTCTGATTCCTTTCCTATTGCATGTTTGTGCTATACTAACTTTAAAAGTTTGTGGTTGGTAAGATTTTTTTTAAATGTTTACCAACATGCGTTTATTTGATCAAAAAACAGTAAATAATAACATTCAGGTTTTTATATATTTAAAATGTAATTTATTCCAGTGATTACAAAGCTGAATTTTCACCAGCCAATTCTCCAGTCTTCACTATCACACAAGGCCTCAGAAATCATTTTAATATGCTGCTCAAGAAACATTAATTATTATTCTACACGTTTTAAACAGTTGTGATTAATATTTTTTGTGGAAACCAAAATTCAAGTCCTAAGGTCGAAAGCTACAAAAAAATACAAATCTTTTATAATATTACAAAAGTTCTAACAAAAGTTAGAAATTATTTCTCATCAAATTAATGCCAATAAACAAATAATTTAAAAATACTGACTGCATATTGAGCATACTGGCTGATCTTAGCATTTCGCTTTCAGAGAAATCTACTTGAAACGTCTCGCATGTCTGGTCAGGACTTAGTGCCAAAATATACTGCAAATATACTAACCTCCCACTTTTATCCTCCATTTGGAGATGGTACTGTAGAGAATCGGTGGGTTGGGCCTTGGCCGGGCCTTCACCCCACTTGAGCCTGAGGGTCTGGTGACTGGAAGCGGTGCACTCCAGACGTGGAGGGAGGGGTGGCAGTGGCTTGGTCTTCAGTTTAAAGGTGTGGCTAAAGGGTCCTGCTCCCAGACTATTCAGAGCCTGGATCCTTATCCTTTGAACACACAAGCACAAGATTTAAATTTCATAAGGTCCTAAATTGATTTTACTGCTGTTTCAAAAAATATTTAATTGTACCTGTAGGTGGTGTCGGGCTGCAGGTTCTGGATGATGTATTTGGTTACGGGCCCAGTAAGGATAGGTTGTCTTTCTCCTAGATCAATCAGGTACGATGAGATCTCTGATCCGTGATCACAAGGCGCCTCCCAGCGTAGCCCCAGGCAGGTGGAAGGGGAGTAAAGGAGAGGTCTGGCCTCTTCGTCCTCCTCGTCCTCATCCTCCTCAGCCCTCTCTGTGGTCTTGCAGTCATCCACTCTCATCTCTGACTCGCGGAGAGCATGGACATTGCTGATTGGTGCTGGCACAGAGCAGGGTGTCTGGCAGAGCACAGCATCGCTAAAGGGCCCCACACCTGCTACATTCACTGCCTGAGGCACAAAACACACACAGTCAGTGAGTGACTGAAATTTTAAACAGGCCTGACGTGAACATTTGCTTATTTTAATTCATATTCAGTCTATAAGAAAAGTGATATTAAACTGTTTTGCTATTGTAAATCTGCTAACTGTCCCATAAGAAACAAATCAGCAAGCGGGCATATTTTGAAATATAATTAGCAAAATAATTTTATTAAACAAAATTTCAGCCAACAATTAATATGTAACAGTTCGCAATAGAGTAATAAACAGCAATTATAAACCACACAGGACAAGAAAAACAACAACAACACTTTTCACCTCTCATCCACTGGGTGGCACTGAGAACGTTAAGTCGGCACTCGCCCCATCATCTCATTTGTATAAATCAAGCTGATTTATTTGTGCTCACAGAAAGTAAACGCATAATCACTCAACTGACTGCTATTTCCTGGCTAGTTTCACATGGCAGATCATGTCTCACCATCAGCTCAAACACTCAAATGAAGCAGATGCGAGTATGATAGCGTTTCTCACTTGTACTCTGCAGAAGTAGCTGGTGGCAGGCAGTAGACCCCTTATCTCATGGGACAGTGCCGCCCCAGTGTAACCCATCTGCATACTGCCCTCTGCTGCCCCCCACTCCAGCCGATACTCTGACACTGCCGCTCCGTTACTGGGAGGGGTCTGCACAGGTGGAAAACACAGTGAAAGTGTTAGACAAAACAAAAAGCAAAAAAAATTTTACAAAACAAAAACATACAAATAATAAAAATGAAACATCAAAGCATAAAAAACAAGCAAACAAAAGAAAACAAACAAAAACAAATTATAAAATAAAAGGCTCTACATTTTTTTTTGTGAAGATATACAAAATATTAAATTTTTATATAATTTAATTGTTATTTTAGTTAAAGTTTTAGTAATTTTGTGTATAGAATTTAGTTTAAGTTTAAATTCTTAGTTCATTTTAGTTCAGATTTAATTTTTTTTTATTTTCATTATATATATATTCAATAATATATATAACTTTCAATAATGTTTTTTTCATTGTTTATTTTAAGTATTTTTAAATGTTTTTAAATAGGTTTACTTATTTATGTTTTTATTAAGTTAATAAGCCTGATTCACTCACAGTGAAGAAACTCATTGAAACGTAAACTTAATTTCCAGCAACATCATGAACTTGATTGTACAGATAATATTTGAACTGAGCTGGCTGATGACATCACAAACTGATTTTAACAGAAAATTGAGAGTATACGGTTACTCTTTGTTTTTACATTATTACACACTATTTCCCTTTTAAATACTGTAAAGCTGCTTCGAAACATTCTGTAAAACCGCTATATAAATAAAAGTAACTTGGCTTGACATGTTGTCTAAAGGCTACTAAAGAATAGTTTGATACTAAAAGAATACTTAGCCTCATGGGATAATCTCACCTCCCAGCTGATCACAGCACATGTTGGTGATTTACAGGTGACATGAGGGGGCCGACACGTCTCAGGGGCCCCTGGACCTGTTGTAACTTCAGACCGCTCTGAGAAAGGGCCATACTGTTGAACACCAATAAAATATGAAACAACTTGCCAGCAACTATATGTGGCACATTCTATGAAAAGAACAGATTATAAGCAACTATAAAAACAATATTTATGACAATTTCGGGTTCACACTCACCCCAGCTTTGTTGGCAGCTCTTAGCCGGAAGCCATAGGTTCTGCCGGGCAGTAAACTTCCCACTGTGCAGTCCAGTTCAGAGCCCTGGTACACTTCCCTGCCCTCTTCCATCTGGGGAGCGAACATCTCCACGCTGTACGAAGACACTGCACTACCTCCATCCACCAGAGGAGACGCTATGCAATGAGGGGAAAAAAAATAACTTTCAGATAAAAAAATTAAATAAAAATAATAATAATAAACTTATTCAGCAAGAAAAGGTTAAAGGCTTAGTTCACCCAAAAATTTCTTTCATCAAGTACTCACCCTTTTATCATTACAAACCCAGAAGTTCATCTTCAGTTTTGCGATGCTAGGAGAATCCTTTTTTTTGCACAAAAATACAGTATATCAACAACATACACTTCTTTTCCCCGACTTATGTCTTGTGCCATTTTAGAGAGCATCACAATGTGTGTGTATGCCGTCCATTAGGCGTAAAAAACCGCAGATTACGCACATGCTTTCCCCCAGATACAAACAAGGCTGATTACGTTAAAGCGTGCATATGCGCTGTGTGTCAGGGGAGAAGAATTGTGTGCTGATGATATGCTACTTTTATTCTCCTAGCATCGCAAATGGACTGTTTTAACAATGTTTTAAATACGTTTCTGGACCTGGGATCATTTCAGTTATATTGCTGTCTATGTAGGGTCAGATTCCTGGGGATTTCATCAAAAATATCTTACGTTGTGTTCCGAAGATGAACATGAGAACATTTGGACAAAGAACATTTGGAATGACATGAGGGTGAGTAATTAATGATAGAATTTCCATTTTTGGGTGAACAAATCCTTTAACTCTTTCCTCATCAGCATTTTTTAGAAAAGTTGCTAACCACCGTCAGTGTTTTTGCTAATTTCACAAAAATGTCAATATCTGAAAATCTAAATGAAGATCCGAAAAATCTGTTTTATTCTAGCTTCAAGCATTGTTTATTTAATTTATTATTATTATTTTTTAAATCAACAAGAATGTAGGTAGCTTTTTTAAAAAAAGCAACATTTTCATTAAAAAGCTCAGAAAAATCAAATGGATCCATTTCACGTTTCCGGGTTTCTCTACAGCGGAAGTCGTCATAGTTGGATAAACTTAAATAGCAGTGAATGGGATGGTACCATACATACATTTTTTGCATTCCCAAATAGAAAATAGTTCAAATAGCAAAAGAAAAACTAAGAAAGAAAAACGATAGTGTTTTCATGACTTCCAATAAAAATAAATAATAGAGAGACAGTCAAAAGAGAGAACGATGTGAAATATACCATTTGTCTCATAGATGTTGCATTAGAAACACCCTCAAATTAGTGTAAACTATCTTTTTATAATTTGATGCAAAAGGTTATATAATACATAGAATGGTGTTATAAATGTGCATACATAAAAAAAAAAAATACAAATAAGAAAAACTTTTAAGGAATTATGATGCTGTTGACCGTTAAACAAATCATCACAGTCTTGTGAAAAGGCTCCATACTACATCTGGATCCTATTCATTAATTATTATCAAAATGCAGTAGATGGCTTCCATCAATACTCCCAAAGCCTGCACAGGCCTTTACAACTTTACCATATTAGTAAGAATGCAGAAGTCCACAAAATTCAGTTTGGCAGTTATACAAAAATATATATATTTATATATAAAATAAACAAACCTAAAAAATATCGCTACTGAGAAATACTGTCACAGTATTCATAAAAACAATAAGCAGCACAACCATTTTTAACATTGATAAAAATAATAATAATAAAAAAGAAAATATTATAAACAAATATTAATAATAAAAACTATTCAGAAATTCAGCATATTACAATGCAATTAAAAATGCTTACCCCAGCGCAGTTGCACCTCTCTTGCTTTAGGTTTGCCGACAACCCTGGGCGGCTGACACGGACCAGGTGGAACAGGTAGCGTTTGGACCTGCAAGGGCTCTGTCAACTAAAACAACAAGGATTAAAAATGAGAAAAACTAGAAAATCTTGATACACTTTAATCATGCACACCACATTTCACCTCCTCAATGAGAATAATGTGTAGGCACCAGCTAAAACAGTGACAGCAGACCACAGCCATGTGAGCATTCTCTCACATTCACGGTTGTGAAAACCAGCGCCAACATGAGTCATAGCTGTGCGCTGGCAAGTCCCTAATGCAGATATGCATCTGCAAAGTGCCGACAATGCCATTACAGCTGGGATCAGAAGACGGAAGAGAGAAATTCTTACCAGGCATTTGCCAAAAGCGCTCCATTGATAAAAGCGTGTTGTGATTTTGAAGGCGTGGAGATGACGAAAGAGGGGAAACAAGCAAGCAATTTATGCGGAAATAAACAGATAAATGTGGATGGGTGGATGGAATTGGTATTAAGTTGTGGAGCAAAGGAAAAAAAAAAGGTGACAGCCCAATAAAGAGGACAATAAATGTTACAATACAAAAAATGTATGCAAAATAAGCAAAAATACTAATTGTATTTAGATTACTTAAAATGTTGGCTATAAAATTATATAGCAGCAAGACAAAGTAGCGTAACATTTCTGTTTAAAAAAAAGCTTAAAATGTAATTTCCACCAAAGAACGAATAGTGAAGATTGATATTGAATATACTAAAATTGCATTTATAGTGTCAAATTCAAATTTCAATTCTATATTTATAAATAAAAGGCCACTGAAGTGTATTTAAAGAAAGTACATTTTCTTGACTGTTTCCTAATACACTTAAATATATTTTTAAAATGTGTCCTTTTATTGATGTCAAACATTTTCCCATTTTAAATAAGAGTTTTAATGATCTTTTTTTTGTTGTATTTTTAAAAAAGTAAAGTATATTAATTGTGATGATCAAATATTTAGCATGCAGCAAATTGAACACCAATACTTAAAATAAATGTTTATGCAAATGGCCCTACGGCATGTTTTTGTGTGACATACTAAGCTCTCGCCTCCCGCACTGATGCAGTGGACTCTAGTCTGGTATGAACATCCTGGTCTCAGACTGTCACAAACACACTCCATTGCCAAACCGCTGTAGACCTGATTCCAAGAAGAACCTTAAAAACACACAAGCAATCAATGAATAAACATAATGGCAGGATCAAATTAAACATGTAAAAAATGTATTGGAACGTACCACATAAGCCTTCAGACAGTTCTACTACATACTTAGTCACATCTGAACCGCCATTGTCTTTGGGAGGATCTGAGGCAAAAAAAAACAACAAAAAAAACACGTTTACTATTTGTGGCCAGTTTCAACATTATTTTTTTATCATTGACACCCTGTCATAATATTTTTAATTAGATTAGTTAATTAATTAATTAGATTAAGATTTTTTATAATTTTTACACTTTCTGTCCAGAATTTACTTTTAGTTTTTATTATTGTGTTTTGTTATGTTATGCGTTTCTGCATTTCTGTTCTAACATTTTAATATAATTAATATAATCAACCAAAATTTCACTCCATTTTGGCTAAAAATGTCTTATTGTGAAAAACTGTACACACAAGAGAATACATTCCTAAAAACACTGCTTAGAAACATAGCTCACCAAGTTTCATGATTGAGAAATATGAAATATGTATATAGACTAAGTATATGAGAACTACATCAAAGGTGATTTCTAGATTTGTTTTAGTAGTATTGAGCCAAAGAGCAATCTTTTTTAAAATGCTGAACTGACCCCAAGTCAGACGGAAACTGGTCGGGTGAGGTTTTCCCTTCACTGCAAGTCTGCAGGGGCAGCCCGGTCTGTCATGGGCCGTGCTAAACTCAGACACACTGCTGGGGTTACTTTTCCCTTCTGCATTATAGGCGACAACCTGCAATGATTATAAAAATAAATAAACAGTCAGAAAGTTATACATTATAGTAATGAGAGTGATTTGGGGGGGGTAATAACGATTCAAAATGTCACAATGCAAAAAAAAAAACCTGAACGGTCCTAAAAATAGACTTCATTATGACTCACACAAACACTGGGTGCAGAGGGAATGCAATTCTCTAGTGCCTTTCAAAACCCCTAACATACTCCGCCAAATTTATCTCACTGAGATGTGTCTCCCCTGATAAAAGCTCAGGATGAGGGAGTGTTTCACGGTTCAAAAATAAACAGTGGTGTTGTGATGTAATCTGTCATAGCAATTGGCAGTAAATGAGGATCCAAGCTCTTGGCAGGTAATCAGCTCCTCTCATCAGGATACTTGCAGCCGTTCTGATCACATTTATACACTTTTGGTTTGGAAACATGATTATGATCAACCCACCCCAACAACACCAGAGAAAAGTGTCAGATCGCTTGACTACACCACCTGCTTCATCTCACAGTCGCTGGCAACAGTGAGTCTCAATCACGACCGGGATAGAGGTAAAGATATTCAAGAGTTGAGGAGAGAAAACCAAAAAAAAAAAAAAAAAGTCTGCAGGGGCAAACTGTGTGTTTGTGTTCTCACCCTGAACCTGTACGTGGTGCTCCTGTGGAGGTTTCTGACAGTGTGTGACAGCTCGTCACCATCATAACTGGCCTGGAACCCATAACCCTGTAAAACATATATTGAACACACATCAATATGACATATTTGTGTAAACACATGTTACAAACAACCACAAATTAACATTTGCCTTTAACAAGTATGAGACCGATCAAGGTTTACTACATGTGTAATGTCTTCATAAATCACTGATATGAAGCATTCTCAAGCTTAGGAAGGACTGCATCAGGTCAAATTTAGGTTTACTGGCAAACATATTTCTTCAACTTAAAAATTATATACATTTAGTGGTGGGCAGTTATCAGCGTTAACGCAGCGAGACTCTTATCGCGATAAAAAAAATATCGCCGTTAATCTATTTACAAAGTTGGGTTGGAGTCTATACTACAAGCTATGGTGACTTTC
>JAUCMU010000027.1:2759257-2800271 GCA_032275025.1 Enteromius treurensis | reverse complement strand
CTAAGATACATACCTTCTATGTACATATCAGAGAACAATTTAAAACATTCTCTCAATGCATTCTATGGCACCTTTAATGTATTTTGATATATAAAATAAATAAATAAATATAAATAAAGACCCAGATCACGTAAACTGTTAAGACTGGCTATTGTAATATCAGTATCAGGTACTCACATTCATTCCTGCACTCGGTTACATATGTTTTAATTATCAAAATTAAAAACAAATAAAAAACATAATAGTTGAACTAAAGTAACCACACATTAACATGGGTTTTGCTGTACTACTTATTTAGCGTCACCATGGTATTTGTGATTATACTAAAAGTAATCAATGTGAATGACTATAGCAATGCATGCATACAGAGCGCGTGATCTCGGTGACGGCCAGATGTACAAAACAGAACCTCTTACCTAAACACGGTGTTAGTCCAGTTTTAAATGTTACATGAAAATCACGGACGACAGGTGATAAGAATCGAAGCTCACACATACAGTAGTTTAAAAAACTAGTCACGCCCAAAAAGGGCTACACTGACCCAGCTCCCAACCCAACTTTGTGAATAGATTAACGGAAATGTTTTTATTAACAAGAGTCTCACGTTAACGCAGCACGTTAAAGCCGATAATGGATGATCTGTATGATCTGATCATCATCCATTCTGTCAGAAATGACATGAAGTCACAGAACAAACGGAGACAGACTAAATCCAGAAGACTTTGGCAACGTCTCCAAGATGCTTCAATATACCTAACGGAAAACCTACCTAACAAAGGCTTTAGTAAATTTTTTGACTCAAGCAATCAAATACTTATTTGACACAGTAATTCCCAAATACATGGTTAAAAAAAGTCATACAATGTGATGTCTGGTTTTTTCTTTTTAGATTAGATTCTAAAAAATTGTAGACCCCTCCATGATATTTGTTAAATGATCATGGCCAAGTCAGATTTTTTTTTTTTTTTGTTAAAGTAAAGGTTTTACAATTGTTAAATTTAGAATCTAGTTCAGGTAAACATTCAGATCACTATTCAAGTCACATTTTCCACAAATTTCTCTCATGTTGTCTTTCATGGAAACTGCAGCACTATTATTTGTACAAGCTATGCCAGAGAAAAACAATGAAAAGATAAAATTAGGCCTAAGCACCTGGCTGTAGCATAGTGGAGGAACACACTGACCTGCTCTGCTCAACCTGACCATAAACAACCCTTTTTAATCTAGCCAGAGCCAGGAGAGTCTGGTCCCAACATTTCCATTAGCCGAGGACCCTTGTGTTCAACCAGAGCATCAGGAAACTGATCTGCACTGCATTCGATTACAGTCAGACTGTTTTTAAACATCATATCTCCGACATACTGCAAGGATGTCATATGAACACACAAACACAGGGCGGTTTAGTGCTTCATGTTCCGACATCATGTGTCACTCTTGTATTAGTTCTCAGTTCACATACTTCTCGACCAGATCGTGGCATTCCATGAAGAGACTAACTCAGATAATCAGCAAGTGCTTTGTGGCAGTAATTACTGTGTGTGCAAGCTGTTGCTGGCTCTATAATCAGCGTCAAAGTGGGTCTCTGTTTATAATTGAGTGTCTATGCAATTGGTGACAGGTTCAAAACAGAAATGTCTGATCTTTTGATCAGAGTAACTCTGGAATTTTATATTGGACCGTAACTATATTTTTAGGGTTATGCAAGGTAATGACAACAAAAAGTGACAAATTATTAAATTTATTATGTTCACGTTAGGGGTGTCGCGATGTACCGGTATTGATGATAACCGTGATATTCAAATCATGAAATATCAACATCGTGTTAATTTTGTGTGCTGATATACCGGTTTTGGCAATAACCATGATATTTAAAATGAACAGGACTCTTATGATAGCATGGCACGTAAATTATCCAGTGCTAGTGGCTGGTTGATCTCCCAGGTGACAGCCTTAACCCTGACACCTGCTGTCAAACAAGACGACGACGTAGCGTGCACGAAAGAAATTCAGAATGAGAGCCTTTTTCCACATCGGAAAAAAGTACGCTCGCCAGTATAGGGGCTTTTTTTGGAAAACAGGTCAACTCCAGTCCTCGTGTACTCTCGCTCTGCATATTTTGCATTTCTCTTTTAGTTAACACACCTGATTCCGATAACCAGCTGGTTAGAAGTGCGGTCCGTGCATGACAGTGTTCATTGCTCCCTACTCCAGGGGGGAAATCCGTTAGTTTACTTCACTTCAGAACATTCATTCACGGATTTGCGCTGCGCAACGTCTTCACACAAAGATTAGTGTGACATCATATACCTCTGTAAATAAATATAATTAAAATGTATGTCTCGCACACTCCAATGCCCTTTAAATCGATTTGAACTAGAGTTATGGCGGAATATCCTGATGTCCACTCCGCAGGTCACTTGCGTTTGAATAGAACAAATGTTTGAAGTTTTAATGGAAACATACAAAATGTTACGCAAGGACTGGGAATGAGAACCCCTGCTGTGTGGACAACCCAATCTGCAAAATCTGTGTGAAGGGGTAGGTTGTTAACTGACTGAGACTTACATTAAAAAGTTTGTTTCATTTTATTTTATTGTATTTGTTCTTTTTTATTACTGACAGTTTAATTGTTTTCAATATTTTTGTTTGTTTGTTAATAACTCTTCCCTAGTACAAATTTTGCTGGTTTCTACATAGAAACCTTACTTACAGGAAATATATATTTGATGTGTGTATAAACTTTTGGTCATATGGCCCACTCATAATAGTGTTAAATAATCATGATTACTTTTAAGGTGACAATGTCTGAACACCAGAAATCAGAAAAGGGTCTACTGACCTTCAAGAAAAAATTTAAATTATGTCATGCTATAAATCCAGGTTGTGGTGATACCATCAAGCGTGTCACTGGTTGGCCCAATACAAACACCTTGCTCTCTAGACACTGACATCAGCTTTTGAAACACCATGTCGGTCAACCACTTAAGCTAATATCTAAAAAAAAAATAAAAATAACAACAGCACAAGTCATAGACAACATTACTCAATAATGCATCCTATTAAAATCATTAGCCCGTCTTAAAATAAGCCTTGCAGTTCTACAAAGAGCATAGAGGACTATTAGCTCTTCACTTTGATGTGGAGTGCTGCGCTGGCTTTGAAGCCTGTTTTAGGAGAGACTCAAGCGGACTAATTGATGACTAATGACTCAGACTAACGGCCCTGCGTCAGGTCACCCCAGAGCCAAAATACCCAGAGCGTGGGAGGAATCTAATCCAATTCTACATCAGAGACCCTCCGGAGTAAGATGATCAATTTCTGATTTACGATATGGTTTGGTGGGGGCGTGGAAAGATGCAAAAGCACATGAATGCACATAGATGCATTGATGACAGGCTTTCCCAGTTACACACACACATTTTTGTGCAATTCATCCCATTTACCTCACACGCATTATATGAACAAACACAAACAACTGAATGTAGGAATGAATCAATGGAAGAATCAAGGAACGAAGTGCAAAAAGATAAGACAGCAAGGAAGGTAAAAGGATGTATGGGCTATGAAGGAAAATGAAGGATGTGGCTAGGTGTGGAAAAAAGGGGGATGGGCTTGAAAGGAAAAAAAACGACCACACTTTTACATCAGTCTGACGCACAAGCACAGACAGATCAGACACAAAAGGCCACATCTCCCTCCTCTTTCTGGTTCTTTCTCTTTCATTTCAGACACCCCCCCACCACCCCAACAGAAGAGCATGAACGGTCTGCTGTTCTGCTGACGTGGATCCCTAGTGCCAGCCTTCCAGAGGAAACATCAACAAACACGAAGAGGACGAGAAAAACACACACGCACTGAGCCAAGAATAACCCCAAACAGGCAGTTCTGTTCTGAGAATAAACAGCCGTTAAATCTTTTCTATCTCCCTCAGACACAAACACAACCAAGAACCGACAAGTCTAAACATAAACTATCACTCACTAACTCTGAAACACACTGAGGACAGTTTGTCAACATTGTGAGATCTGTTCAGAGCAAAATGAACCTTTGTACAACAATATTTAATGTTGAAAATCTGCAGCAGACGACATATAATATAACTGTTTTCCAATCCACGGGAAATTAATGTAACGTTTAACTTTGTCCTCCTGGATCCAGTCTAGGTCTTGGCTCCTCATTTCAGATAATCTGACCACATTGTCTGGGACTAATTACAACAGCCCCGGAAATAATCAAATCAAACACAGGGGCTCAACCAACCCCTTTCCTAGGCTAATTACTAATTGCAAAATGTTAACCCAACTGGCATTACCTGATTATCTCTTGTCTGATTAGTTGTAACTATTTTCTTCTTCTTTCTAGGTGTACTGGAGACTATATTCTCTTAAAACTTGTCACTGGTTGAGAGAGTCCTACAATGTTTCATGAGATTAGTTGTTTAGAGAATTGCCAACAGATTTAAAAGGTAGGCGAGACAGTTCGAGTAAATGGATAGAAGGATTACTCGAGTATGGTTATGCTTAGACAATACTAATTTAATGAACCACCTCCAGCTTTTCAGTATAGAGCAATTTGTAACAAAGAGTCTCTTCGTTTTTTGAATGCTAAATATTTTATTTGCATCCTCCACAGTGTCATAATAAGCTCCCAGTCACGCCCCGACGGACTGAGTGACGTCTGTCTACATGCACAGAGGAAGAAAACGACCACAGTGATGTTTATGGAAAACAAAAAACTTGATTTGGCGAACATCCCACTGTCTCCTCTTGTGATGCTTCAAAGAATAACATGGCAGAGAAAGAAAGGTTGGGGGAAATCAAGCTTTTTTGGGGGGGATAATATGCTTTTTTCTTCGTTCCTTGTATTCAATGGGGTATGATGAGTCCCTTGTCTAATTTCAAATGCCCACACAGATTTATAAGTAAACAGACTTTAATAAGCATATTGATTAAGCTTGTTGAACCCTGCACCCACCTAATTGTTGAAGGATTATCATCACTCAAAACAAAAAAGCCCTTGGATCTCTCTCCAAACCATCTCTCATCCTATCTCTCCCTCTCTCCATCCTTCCCTAAAGGCTTCAGCAAAGTGGGATGAGTCATCGACTCATTCATTCCGAATGGACTGCAGATGCAGTGAATGAAGCGTGTGGTGGAGAAACTGAGAGTGAATTCAGAAACAAACATGTTTTACAATATCTTTCTGCAGAGACCCCACATATACAAATGCATTTGGTTTATACACGAATCCTGATCAGAACATTTATGTTTAATATATAAAACCATAGTTAAATAAATTATCAAGTTCGATCTACAGCATTAAATAGCAATTTCAAAATGTTCTTGCGTTTCTTGAGTGAGGATCATTGAACACATTACATATTAATATTGGCCAATACTAGTTAAGTGTAGTTTTTCTTCTGCAGTAATCTAAAGGCTTGGCCTTTCTCTACTTCTATTTCTTAATAGTTTGCTTTAGTTAGTTCTATTAGCCTGATATTGGAAGCAGTGATCACAATATCTGATGCATGTAGTGTATCATGCCTAAAGCACGTGAAACATTATATTACAGTGTTCATATACAAATCTAGTGCTTGTTTGTTGTTTTCTGAAAAACATTTTTATTACACAGCTCTCAGAGATACTTGATTCTGACTGGTCAATTGCGGTCAAATACATTTATATAATGGCCGTTTAACTATAATTAACCGCTGTTCCAGGCTACTCATTGTCTGCTGTGGTAGATTCAGGTGTTATTTCACTCCAGGGTCCCTTTTTTAATTTCATAAAATATTCAACTCAAATGAATTCAACTTTAGTCAATTTATATATGGCTGCACTGTCTCTGTATGAAAGGTATACTCAGACCGTCATGCTCATTTTATTGTCAACCTGAAGGTAAACTCTAATTTAGCTCAGTCTCAAATGAGCATGAATCAAAGACTAAAATGTTATTTGATATTAACCTATAGGCAAACAATAGTTCTGTTTAGTCTGCAATCAGTGATTTTGCCTTTTTATGCTTCGTGGGAGAGAGAAGAGCTCTACACACAGTTCAATGCGGGTGGAATAAAGCCGTGCTCCGTATCTGAACATGGTGACATTAGTAAGGGCTTCTTTGGATGGATGAATAGATCAGGTCACAGTATTCAGAGCTCACCGCTGGCTTCAGTCGCAATCCGAGCTGCCCCGATGAGTAACTCCTTATAAATACACCTACGCAAATGTCCACTCACAGGGAATGTTCCTACCCACACGCACACATATAAATGGACTATAATGCCTTCCAAAAAACATAACACTGTGGACATCTGTGCCAACACACACATCAGACAAGCAGACACAACCACATAGCCTGCTTGAAACATTTCATTTTTTAGTTCTTAAAAATATAGTCCTACTGGCCTCACAACTCCAAAAATACCAAAATACTGTGGCTAGACCATGGTACACTATTGAGACCCATTTACACTACATCATGCTTTGGTAAATCAATATTATGTTACAAAAAGTCAATTCTGACAAAGTTAATTATGAAATACCAAGTCATAATTATGAGATTATCAAAATCACAACAATTATAATAATAAAATGAAAAGTTATTCTTGCAACTTACGATTACATAATTACACAAAAGTCAGTTATGACAATTGAAATTGCAAATTATTCAAATAAATAACATTTTTAGTCAAAACTGACAAAGTTGAAATTTACAAAAATAAAATATTCTGACAAAAATATCACTCATCATAATTGCTATTTTTTTTACCCCTATAATTTGCTATTTTGTCAAAATCATCTTTTAATCTTCAGAACATCGAAATTTTGACTTATGTCATGATTGTCATTTAACAAAGCATGAATGGGCTGCCTGGACCGATGAGATCATGTTAATCTATGGTGGTTGATAATACAATTAGCACTATTACTACCGCTCATACTTGAGTATTAAAAGTTCCATCTGCAATTTCTACTACAAATAAGAATGACTTCTTCAAAGAACATCATTAAATTATCATTGCAAAAACCTTGGTACTGTTAACAAAAAAAGATGGTTATACATACATCAATCAGACAGTTTGGAGAGAAATTTTTTCCAAAAATATACACAATACAAAATACAATTGTCTACATCCAGTCTTATGACACCTACTCCAATCAGTCAAAACATCACAAGCAAAAACACAATGACAAACAAATGTACTAAAAGCAAGTGACGCACAAGCGTCAGTGAGTCAACAGTAAAGTGGGTGATGTGACCTGTAGTATGCGATCAGAACATGACTGTCCACACTTTGACGTCTGAATATCAGAATGGAAAACACACCAAGTGCCAGATGTGGCCAATCATAAACAGCGTTGCACCTCATGACGACAGCTAAAAGAGAATAACACTACACAGAAAAGAAAAAGTCATCTCAACCCCTATAACACTAGTGAGTGTTGTGAGAAGATCTTTCTCTATGGCTACTAAAAAAAGTGCTCCAGGTGGTTGCTAGACAATTGCTTACTGGCACAAGCCAAAAGAGTCAAACTCAACGTCTCCATGATATTCTGCTGCCAGTTGCACTAAACCCCTTAAATTAAGAAAACATTTTTTTTTCCTTCTAAATGGTTTTGTGCACCTGGTGTTCAGATATGGCTCAGTTCCTTCACGACACATCTTTTTTTGTTGTTGTTATTTCATCCACCAGGCACCCAAAAGTCACTTCACAAGTATTTCTTTTTTGTAAGATCCCAACTCAAAAATGTGTGATATTATACAAAAGAACCTAGTTTACTTTGCATTCACACTCTCCCTTACCTTCCAAATCATAAATTGAATAAAGGTGACAAATGTTTTATGCATTTTGTGCTTTACAATAAATTAAATTTAAATTTAGCTATAGCTTTACTGTATAATGCTAAAATAAATCTGGAGTGATTTGTGTCTCCAGTGCACAATACAATATACCATCAAACACCACCTGTGTCAATTCTGAAAATACAACAAATCATAGCTTACAAACTACTCTGAGACCCCTGAAAAAAACATGTGAAAACATCACGTGTGTTCTAAAATGCACTCCTGCTGTAATAGTGAGCCTACTGAACATCTGAACAAACAGCCAAACAGATGGATGCATGTTCTAAGAGATACAATCAATCGTTACTTCAGCAAGCAAACTGTTTAAGACGTGCTGCAGGTAGCCCACATTTGATTCTTAGAACACGTTAATAAAAAGAAAAGTGGTGATGAAAGAATATATATATATATATATATTAGACTGCTGTCCATTAGTCCAGTTAGTCAGACAGTTAAAGAACGTCAGTAACTGGAATCTCTTGCCTAATATCCTACATGAGTAATCAAGAGACAAAAACACAAATAAGTGTGCATAAACCACATTAACAGGCTGAATACCAATATCCACATCTAGGGTGGCAAACGTTTAAAGAAACTTTAAGGATGTGATGTTAAAGGGGTGTGTTAACAAGTTTTAGCCTTCTGATGTCATTGTTAACCACAGCCCACCCCCGGCAGTCTGGGACATCTTAAACTAAGTTTAGTCTTCCCATCTTAACACTGCTTCTTCATATTAAACAGGCAGTTCTGAAGCTCTGTTGTGTGTGTGTGGTGTTCCAGCTACTGAAAATACATGAATGAATTTAGAAATGGAACAAATGCCCATCTGGCCTGAAAAGAAATCAGGAAGAGAGGGACAAACCAGTTCCCTCTAGTTTACCCTGCGGATTTTAACATTACCTCTGGCTCACTCTAAGGTTAGGGGTTAAACACATACACACACACACAAACACACACTCTTCCCTCGGCTTCCGCAACGGTGAGTCATCACTCCATTCACGTCACTGACAGACAACAGCTTCCAGTGACAGACCAGTGCACAGCAGCCCCACTCGCCCTAACGCTACTCTTCCTCATCAACTCCTTCCTCTCAGGGAGTGGTGAAGCTTGCATTTAAATTTAGTGACTCTGGCCCTTTTTCTTAAAGGGAATGGCTTCTTTGTCCCAGAGAAACCTTGGCATATGTCAACAGGAAGATTGTGTTGAAGCACATTCAGAATGGAATGTTATGGCTGCTATAACTCATCAACGAACCTTAGTGCTTTAATTAATTGCAACCAAAATAAAAGTTTTGTGTACATAATATATGTATGTGTCCTGTTTATATTCATTATAAATAAACACACAAGCACATATATATTTCACAAAAATAGCCTATTTTAGGTTTATAGATTAAATATATTTATTTATAATTTAAATTATATGAATATACATATAGACGTGTATATTTACATGTAAATATTTTCAAAATATATGCTGTATGTGTGTGTATTTATAGACACATAAATATACACAAAAAAAAAAAAAATTTGGCCAGTACATTCTTCTTTTGTGTTCAACAAAAGACGACGTTTGGAACCACATAAGGGTCAGTAAACGATGACAGAACTGTTCCTAGTGCTGCCATCCAATAATTCATGGATTTTACAGAAAGTAATGCGAGCGATTCCTCAGAAGAAAACCCTTAATATAGCAAATTATAAATATAGCTTAAATTTAATATAGCATTCGGATAGATGATCACCTGAGTTTTGCTCATTGATAAGAGACAAGCTAACAAAGTGCAAGTCATAAACGCAAAAGAAAAGAAAAAAAATGATGCCCTTAGGTTTTCAGAACAAATTGGCTACTATTTCCATTTGGGCTTTCAGTTAAATGCTAAAGCCGGATGATAGCATCAATCTCATTTCAATACCGCCGACTGCTTACTTTCACAAGTTCAAATCCTTGCCAAGCTAATCAGGCCAGCTAGGAGCAAAACAATCAGGCTTACCGCATACAATGAGCTGGATGCTATTCTTTTGCTAATCAATAGCTTCCCAAGGCACAGTAATCTTTCAATTACAGTCACACTCCACTTCTTCCTATCGCGCCAACTGCCAATCAGGGAGGTTGGCAGTTTGTAGCGTGTTCGCACCGTCCCACACAATGAGACAAAAGCAGTCTTCGCAAGCTGAGAGGGGGTGTAAGACATCTCATTGCAACCCTGCCGAGACCCACCAAACACTAGCTGACTGTTGTGACTGAGCTTCCAACACATATGGCAATTAGACCCAACACTGGATGGCTCTCTAAGTCAATAAGGATGTGTTGATTCAGACCGGGGGATCTGCTAGGAGTCGTGATGTAGTCTTGTGGACAATGAGTTCAGCAGAATGATTCTATTGTAGTTAAACTAAAATATTTTTCAAGAACATAAGTGTTTCAGGATCTCAACCCAACCAGGACTGCTGCAACAAGTTTCCTGCATCAAGTAATTAGTCTGCACCCAATGAAAGCAGAGCGTTGAGATTTGAGTGCGTTTAAGTTCTAACAAAACAATGCAACGCGCACAAACAGAAAACCGATGACAATTTGATTTGTTGCTTGATTCTTTTTTTCTATTAATCCAAAAAAAAATAGAAAGCAAAAGAAATTAAAACATCTTGATGTGTGATATTACCGACTCACATCATGGTTAATTACAACAACAACAAAAAATAGCCAATACTGCACTGTTATTCATCTAGTAAGTGGCTAACAAATTGTTATCATCACACATTTTACCGAACAGCTTACATTTGCATTGCGAAAAAGGATAATAGAGCAGTGTATTATGTTAGATTCATTGTTTACACTCTGTGTCAATGTGCTCGTGAATAAAATTAAACTCAACCTTTCTGCATTGGTTACGGTCACTCATGTTGCCTTAAACGGCTCTTACCGAAAATGAAGGATTTCTAGATATCTCTAAATCATTCTCAGGGTCATAAACTAAACCTAATAAAGTCTTTTTTAATAAAGCCCACGTATCCTCTACAAAGTAATATTTTCCCCTCTAATCTAGTGTTTAGATTTTCTATAAAATACAACTTTAGGGACACTGGGTGTTATTTATAAAAAGAAAAAAAATGGTACCCTTAAGATCTGTGAACAAGGAGACTCAAATCTCTCTAATCAATCTAAGAATTTACAGGTATTAATCAGCACTTTAACTGCAGTCAATTATGGGGTAAGTGTCAGATTGGTAATTATAATCATCTGAACTTGTGATTTGGCAAAATGAAACACCACTTGTTCAAAGACTAATATAATTATGGGTTAAATTACACAGAAATCCTTCTTAACAAAAGAGGAAATTTAGAAAAACGTACCTGTAATACACTGAAACTGACCATCATCTCGCTGGATCGTGAAGGCCTCTCCTGGATTTACCTGCACCAAGATTACCTGAAGAAATCAATACAGATGCTGTTAGAAGGAAACTAGTCTATTCAGACCACTTCAAAACTCTTAGATCCACACATTCACTTATTTCATAAAAAATGCATGCACTGCTTGGATGAAAGATAACATTGCAATGAATAAAGTGATTTGAATGGCCCCAACCTGTGCATGAATCAAATCCAACAAGTCTAAACTTCCTTCTGCCGTTATCTTGGCCTCATCTAACATCAGCACAGTGCTCCACGTGGCTCAGTTTTATTGCAGTCTAATATATCTAGTGTAAAAGCGGCCATCATTCAGCCAGGAACAAACATGCTTCTATTACCTTCATTTTCTCTTGGCTATACATAACTGACACACAAATAGATGAAAATGTACACATCCACTTCTGAGGACAGCAGAAAATTGAAACTTTGTTTACCGCTATGACACAAATGTAGGGGAAAACAGGAATATATACACAAACATACCAGCCATGGGGTGGCGGCAATGTGCTGCAAATTCAAAGTTTTCCCTTTTTGTTGACGTTTTAAACAAGCACAAAAAAGGATGTTTGTTTCCTTTGAGATCTGAGAATCAATAGAAATGTCATCAAAATGGATTTGTTATTGTCTTTGTGGCACTCTAAACTCCTCCAGTTTTCTGATCAATGACTGCGGCTCAGGGGAATCATGTGTGAATCTGACACAGCTGAATTGTGAAACAGCAAAACCTATATCTGTCATAGTTTTAGCAATTTCATAAACTCATAAAAGGCACAAATCTAAATAAACAATCTTTTGAACTGTCCAACTAACATTGTAGAATATCATTGACAAGAAAATTATAAAAAACATAAATAGCAGGGCCTGGACTTTTTGCTACTTAATGAGATCACAGATTATATAGATTACTGGTAAAAGATATTGACCTAATTTGGCTTGAAATTAGTTTTTATTTTACTAACAACTAACATTCTGCGGTTGGAGAGTGTTGTCACTACTGCTCAGTCCGTTACATCATTAAGCATAAAAAATCTACCAGGAGTGTCCCTGAATAAGGATTTACATAGTCGAAAGACTTTTTTAATCTCGCCGATAGTCAACTTATTCGACATTCGTCAGTCATAATTACTGACGTTAACATGGCAGAATGTATTAGTGGATTATTTGTAGTCATAAATGTTCTGCATTGTTATTTGTTGTGCTCAAGCTGTGCAGTGAAGATATAATCACCATACAATGAAGCTTTTTACTGCAGTGTAAGTTATTTTCAAAACTGCAACTTTGTTCGATGAGGTTTGGTCATTCATCAATTCAAACACCACACAAGGTCACTGAAACCAAAACATTTTTGAAAACTCCTGCCAGGGTGAAGATTTCCAAAAACCCCAGTTTCAGTGTTATCGCGTAGACACCAAAACCAGACTTTTTGGCTTGTGACGTCAGAGCCTGCACCATTACCTCAGCCTACTTTTCAGGCTTCTGATTGGCCAACGTGGCTTTCCGGTTAAGGTCAGGGATGCATGATATTTTGCAGATATACAATATTTTATTTTTAAAGTTTAACATTTGTAGATGTGAGCAAAAGAGTTATAAAAACTGAATTTAAAAAAAAAAATTTAAAACATATTACAAATAGTTGTAATATTGTGCATCCGTAGTTGATATTATATCTTCACTTGTTGGTTCGGCATGCTCTTGGCAGTGCTTAAAAGCATGCATTTGCATCTTCATGTAGATTTTTTTTTTTTTGAAAAACCATATAAAAATGTGTGTACATGGCCATATATGAGATAAATATTATATACACTAATATATCTCCCTAATGAATAGGGAGTAGGACTTGTAACTTGCGGGTTCGAGTCCCAGGTCTGGCAGTGATTGTAGGTGGGGGGGAAGTGAATAAATGTGAAAATAAAATCAACTGAATTCAGAAAACTTAAAAATCAAAAATACACTATTTAAAAACCACCAATATCATTCTATAAATGACAGACCTCTGCAATTCCACAAAACAAAGAAGGGCAAAGCAGGACTCCACTGTTCAATAGACAGGATGCAAATCTCTGACATTAGATTACAAGGATGAATGATGATGAAGTGGAGAAGACAACATCATTGGATGTGACGTCCAAACCCACGTCACTCGCATGGGTCTGAAATGAGATGGAGAGGCAGGTTCAGCGCTCATCAGAGTACCACTTGTTCCATGAAATCGCTCTGAGTCAGTCTTCCATTGAGCTTTTGTTAAGGCCCTATTGATGACACATCTGTCTCGGAGACGAGAGGGACCGCTGATCTATTTCAGTAGTCCTGATCTGAAAGCCTCCAGCAGGAAGTCATTTGGCTGGCTGATTTTAAAACACATGCCACCTCATTCAGCTCTCTCTAGTCTTTGGCTAAAGGTCTCAATGTTTGTCCCTTCCTCATGAGAGGATATGGAACAGGGTGAATCACATCAAAGGTGTGGATGAACCATGGTAAAATGTCATACAGAGACTGATAAATGAACTCTGATATCCGTCAACAAGTAAAATAAACACAAGGAAAGTGTCCTGAAAATGTCAGTGGAATATTTAAAAACAGCGCCAAAAAATGATAGATGAAAACAAATCCCTTTCAATAAAAACAAGTATACAGATTCTAGTATACCGATTATTAAAGAGCCTGAGCTTTTTTCCACCAGTGTCAGTTTTAAGTCATTGTAAATGTGTTCTCAAAAGATTTGGAAAAAAACAGCGCAAATAAAGTGTCATGCCAAGAACAACAGGAACACGCGGCTCAAGACTCAGCCGAGGGTTAAGAAATGACAGTCCTTCCGGAGGTAAAAACCAGCTGAACGAAAGGACCTCAACCCCAGCCACAAATCCAGCTTTCGTACATCTAATTCTCCTCTACAATCCATCAGCAGCAGACTTCATAATCATGAAAATATGTTTATCAGAAGAGAATATTTATCCATACAATAGAGACAAACACAAATGAATGTTATCCTTCAAGCCTAACCCTAATACAAATAAGCACAGTGTGCATTTTAAAGAAAATAAATTTGGTAGCAAGCACAATTTATTTACCTCAGACTTGTGGTGGAAGTCACAATTATAGCGCCTGAACTCCCACGGCTTGGGGCTCCAACTGTGGGTCTCCCCTAACACAGCCATCCTCTGTACTTCCGTCTCACTCTCTGTTCCCATTCATGAGTACCACTGAGACACACCAGCTATCCCTTGGCGGCTGCACACACAAACACACACTCATACGAGCGTGTTCTCGCTTGGTCACAAGCGCGAGGCAAAGAGCGACGCATGAGCAACAGCACACGCAACGATGGGGGTGGCTGAGGGAGGTCTTATTGAATTAGGTTCAAGCAGCTACATGCTGTTGCATTCACATGTGTGTGTGTGTGTGTGTGTGTGTGTGTGTGTGTGCGCACGAGCGAGCTCACAATTACTCGTTCTGCTTTGCCTTGCTCATTCCTTTGTTCTGCATCACAGCTAGTTATCCTTGTTCCCCGATCTCTCTAACACAACTCTCATATAGGTGCTGCATTACTGACACATTCTCCAGGTCCCTTTCCTATGCCAGCAAGCAGTTTTTAAATAAAGCAATGTGTTTACACACGCATATATATGTGAAAAAAATTATGAATCTTTACTTACTGTAGCACGCATCTCCCTCTCATCCAGCCACAGCTGCTTCAACAGGCTGGCCGATATTTTAAGATATTTGGTACCCTCCCTGTGCTCCGGGGGTCTGAGCCACCCTTCTCCGGCTTCACCCGGTGCTCATGAGATTGGAAGGGCTGCACGGTGTGTTCGACACATGGGGGCCTGTGTGAACTCTTCACCCTCCTAAGCAAAGCACCGGCAAGAGAATGGGATAGAGGGCTCGCCTAAGTGCGCTAGCTGGAAGCCTTTCACAAGACAACAGGAGCGAAGCCCATGTTTGCGCTCTCCCTTTCCGTTTTTTAAATCTCTCCTCCTGCTCTCTCTGCAGTAGATGGATCACTCTCTCTCCCTCTTCTCTCTCTTTCTGGCTCCAACTCTGCCTCACCACCACCGCCAGTCTCCACGGCAACCCCTTCAACAAATAAGCCCTGGCGATGTCCGCAACACGCCACCAATGAGGAGGACAGCTAATCGCCCGTGTTCTGCTCACAGAGGGAGGAGGAGAACGAAAAGGAGCGAGGGAGGAAGGCCACGGACGAGTGGACGCAATTGCTCTTTCCTTCGAGGGTTTGTAAGTCTCACCTTTCCTTTCCCTCTGTGCAACACTGGCATTGACTTGTGACTGTTCTGTGGCAAGCGTATGTATGTGAAAGCAAGTGATTATGGATGGCATCCAGACTTTACAACACCTTCAGGCAGTGCCAAGTTCTTGACTGTCACGGATCCAGCAATTAAAAACATGGATAGGGGTCTTAAGTTATCCCCTCCACTCTCTGTTTTACTTTGGTGACGACGATATTGAGGGGGCACAGAGCGACACACACTCATTCACCGACAGACACTCACGCACATCCTCCCTCCCCCTCTAGAAAGAATCGTTCGTTCTTTCTATTCTCCATTCACAGAGAGACATTGCTTCTATTAATACAATGATTGATGTACAAGAAGATGAAGTTGGGGTAGTGAAACAGAGGTGAGGACTTAGGTGCTCCTCCACACCAAAAAACTATTACAGCAATGTGTTTTAGTCCTCTCAGGAGGAGACAGCGTGGAAAGAGAAGTGTGAAACGTAAATAGGAGTGACATCCATGGATAATATGAACCTACCAGTTTCCTTTCGAAAAAGATCAATTAAGCTTGTCCTTCATAATCTTCAATGCAGAAGGAGAGTAAAAGTCACATTTTTTTGACATTTCTCAAACTACAAAAAAAAAAAAAAAAAAAAAAAAAAAAAACGGTGCTTCTTTAGACTAGTACTTCCTCTTATGATGGAAGTGCCCAAAGGAAGTTTGCAGTTTTTTTACAGCACTGATCTTGAAGATACTTGTTGAGTTTCTGTGAGCTGTAAGCTTGATTGTTTCCATAAGCTGTAAGAAATAGGGATGTGCAAAATTGAAATTGAATTATAATTATAGTTGGATAGTTGATGGGTTGAACATTTAGTTGGTTAAGGAAACCCTATATAATTTACCAGCTTAAAACTAACCCTGTTCAGATGTATCCCTCAAAAATATTCAACAACATATGTGACACCGTACCACAAAACCAGTCATAGGGGTCATTTGTTTTTAAATTTAGATTTATTCCTCTGAAAGCAGAGTAAATAAGCTTTCCATTGATGTATAGTTTATTATTAGGACAGGACATTATTTAACTATTTGAAAATCCTGAAACTGAAGATGCAAAAAAATATATAAATATTGAGAAAATTAAGTTCATAGCATTGAATATTACTACTCAAAATGTTTTTATATATTTACAATAGGAAATACAAGAAAGCAAATACGAAATATTTTCATGGAACATGATCTCTACTTAATATCTTAATGATTTTTGGTATAAAATAAATATTTTTAATTTTGACCCACACAATGTATTTTTGACCATAGCTACCAATATACCTGTGCTACTTATGGCTGGTTTTGTGGTCAAGGATCACATTTATGCTAAATAAGTAAGCTCAAATGTATCATAATCCTCATAAAACTAAGACCTACAGATTGAGCATAATGACATGGCTCAGTGAAGGCAATGTGAAGTTTTGAAGTTCGATTGTCTCGAAATAGATTATTTGCACCAAATTGAAAATACTCTAATGCTGTGGAACATCATGACAATACTGCTACATTTGCATTGTGAAGTTGTCAAGTCATGATGTATCATTACTGCCACAGACAGCTCAGTAAATGCATCTCCACATATATAGGCATAAACGCTAAACTATTAAAGCTAACTTAAATAGTCATTCATCCTGATTTATCTTAATACAATACCTTTTTCAGTTGTTCATCTATTTATTTTGTACCTATACATATTCAAGCAAACTGGAAGCCAATTTCTTTAATATGTGCAGACAATAAATCGGGGCAGTAAAATGTCAGAGATAAGAGATTTAGTATCCAGGTGGTAGAGTGACAATGATTTGCACGAGCAAAGATTAGCGATGGGAACATTGTTTCTCTAATGCGTCATGGCCAGGCTGAACTTACCGGGTTTAGGCACAAGGCCATCAGGAGGTGGGGGAAGTGAGAGTGATTAGCAAACACAGCTACAGTGGTTAGCGCTGGCTTTATTACCCTGGAGATGGGCCAGTGGTGCCTTTGCATTCACGGCTGTTAGCAACTGACGTCTGTGCTTCTCCGATGAGTCAGGGCTCAGGTTCCTCACTATTTGTTCCTCTTTAATTGTTTACCGTGTGGCAACGTGGCACTGCAGCGGAGCTGACACGAAACAGAAATATGTGACGTTGACAAGGAGCCTCTGGATGTCAATTTAGTGATTTTCAATTTCTCTGGTTCACATGGAGCTACTTTCTTTCCCCTGTAACCTTTGTTTTTAGCTTTCAGCTAATGCCATACTAACTGAATTGTCAAACGCAGCCATACACAGGCTCCTGGCACTTTGGGTGCATCGGACAGCTTCTGAAAAGCAAGAAACCTCTGCAAGCTCTGGCAGAAGAGTGACACTGTAGGATGTATTGATTTACATAGCAAAACATCAATATGACTGATGGTTACTGAGGATGACGGTTCTCTTGACAGTGCCTTTGGTAAGAGTGAGTGATGCTGTTAGGTCAATAAGGCCTTTTGCAATTAATAGTCATTTCTTCCTGGGTTGTTCTCCTAAAGCCTGATGTGGTGAACAGAGGCCTCCAACTAAACACTGTCAACATGAATAAAGGTGTCAGTGATAAACTTGATGGTAATCAGCTGAAGTCGTTATCCAGTGCATTTGACAAGTAACTACATGTGATTATCTGTAGAAAAAGCTATTTTAAGAAAATGCTTTTTAAACAACGTTTATCTGCTAAAAGAATAAATGTAAATGTACTGCAGGAAAGCTCTCAAAAAAAACTTTTGAGTAGTAAAAAATAAAGGCAAAACAGTTTTAAGCAACTGATCTCTAACTGTGTACCTTCTGCAATATATATTGCAAACTTCATAATATATTGCCCCCTAACCAAAACCTATAGAATCACAGTCGGACTGCTATCTGCAATTTGTATTTCATGACACACAGGTGAAGCTGAACTAAAAATGAATGAGAGAGAAGCAGCAGTGTAGAGAGTCATTATGTAAAAGCAACCTCACTCTATTGATCATACTACTTTTACATGATGGTGTTGACAAGAGTGAAAAATCTGCTCCACAACAGTGAATGGCAGACTGTTACTTGAGATGACTTTGTCAGCTCTACAAAGAATTGTCCATTTTCTCTCACTTATTAGGTGATAAGTGAGACACCCACTAGAGAGAGGGAGAGAGAAAGACAGAAACTCATTGCTATGGAAACATTGCTTAGTTCACCAATGAGCACAGGGAGGAGTAACATGTGGGGACAAAGGGAAAGATTAATGCTTGGTTCAGCCATTTTATGGTTTCAGAGGGTACGGCTCGATGAACGGCCGTAACTCAGGCACTGCATGGTATCACAGCCACTAACACATGAATCCACCCACAGCTCTGGCCTTAGGCCGAGCTGTGCGTCTTCTGTCCACCTCTTCACGGCAGGATGGCGTTAAGTGAAGCGGTGGGGTGGGGGTTATTCACTTTCATATCACCCCACTGACGCACTCAATAAAAAAAGAGCCTCATTATCCACATCACAGTGGGGGTCACTTCTTTGTGTGCTAAAAAGCTGTTTAATTAGGTAGACTAATGTATTCACAAAAAATACACATTGTGATGCGCTGTAATTTTGTAATTGGATCAAGGAATGCCCAGAGTTTTTGTGAAACAGATTGAACCTTCATAATCAGTTTCGGCATCTCTATAACGCGATTAAATTTTTGTCCAGAATTGTGATTTGTACAGTTAATACTAACTGGGAAATGTCAGTTTTAGAGATTTTACCTTTTTTACAAACAAAACTGTAGAGCGAATGACGCAAAAGTATGAATAAAGAAAGATCAGAGAACAAATGACGTTGATATTAAATTGTATTGGAACTGCACTAATTGCATTTACTAATCAATAAAAGTAAATGTTTTGTCAGCTTCCTGCAAGCGAAGCTTTTGCTTTGCCTTCCTGGTTGGTTTTACATTGCGGCAAGTACTATGTTAACATGAAAGAGTGTATGAGATCAAAACGAAGGTGAATCAAAAACACATCAGTGCTTTCTGGTCGATTTAGAGCCATTTATAGAAGGGGCTTTTCGGCACAACTAACACAACTCTGTTCTAATCCAGCACAGACTTCCTGCAGAGTGGCCTATTCTACCCTGCTTAGTGTCTCTGCTCTTAAGGTAAGACTGACTGCTGCTTCAAAAAGCCTTGTGCACATAAAACTAAAGTGTTTGAAGACCACATGAAAACCTGAAACGACCAGAGGCACAGGGAGGAAAAGGCAAATAAATGAAAGGGTAAAAGGCCAGACATCAGTGCTTACAGTGCTAGGGTTCCACCAAATCTTTACAATGAAGAGAACAGCTGGGCACCTGGGCTATTAGTAAGTATTGAAAAACAACAGCCTGATTCCTTGTGTCCTGGTTCTAGCACAGCCAAACAAGCAGGAAGGACTGCAGGGAGTAAAGAGGGGAGACAGGTGGAGAGAAATGAATAGGAACTGTGAATCCTTGTGCACGCACTCCACTTTGCTTTCATGAATGAGCAGCGACAGTGTTACCAGGAGGATGCCACACTGATATTTAGATTCCCTCATTTCAACTGTGATGTCAAATGCACAACTGCTACGGAGGAAGAGGGAGGAGGGAACCCGGTTGCTGAGTGAAAATCCAGTGGGAAAGGTCAGGTCAGAGGCATAAGTCATCATGGCACATTGTCACAACTGTTTTCGCCAGGAGTTGTCACTTGGTCCGGGGACTCAGGGCTTAGAGAGAAAACTCCTGCCATCAGTTTCATCCTCTGTTTATCCAGTCTCTCTTACACAAGCACTTTTCCTCTGACAAGCAGACCAGCCAACACCAGGAGTCACTTAGTTACACTTAGTTTACCTTGAGCTCTCCCTGTTGCGAACATCAAACGCACACCTGGAGATGTGCCACGGTCATGATTAGTTGTAGGCGTAAAAGGCCACATATGAAGAGAAATGCCAAGGGCACAAACAAAGACTGAGACGGGCAGATGCTTGTGTGGTAATTAGCACTGAGCTAGTGCTAGTTCTGGCTTTTCGCACCAGTAAAGATTCATTTGTATTCTTGCACTGTTGCTGTTACGGCGCGACATGAAACCCATCATGCTGTCTATCTTGCATATCTAGATCTACCCGTTCCCAAACTGAAGAGAGCATCTGCATCCTAATCTTGCTTTCCATGGTCTATAAAGAAAAACAGGATAAGGCATCATACAGATTCCACACTCTATGGAAGCCATTTCTACAAATGAGTTTGCTTGCCAATGCACTTCCACAACCTGTGGTTTTATGAATGAGGTGAGCAGGAGGTGATAAAAATGAAAGGGGATGAAAAGAGTCATTGGAATGGAAGATTGGAGCAGCGGATGGTGCGTATGCATTTTCTGCCTCTTTAAGTGCTCAGCGGACCATTAGGATGATTGGGAAAGGCTTGTCAGGTGATCGCCACAGGGATTTGAAAAGTCAACAACAAGCTAATAACAACACGGCCTTGCCGAGCCTAGACGGACTTCCACTACATACAACAGGTGAGTAAAACATTCTCATCTTCCATCATTCTTTAGATTTGATGGCTCCTATCTTTAACAGTCGGAAACAGTGGTTAAAACTTATAAGTGCACTATCATTTGCCAAGCCACAAACGTGCATAAGTGTGCAGTTACTCATTGCAATTTAATGGTAATTACCAGTAGAAGGACTGAAATTCAGCTTTCAAAATAAAAAATAAAAAAAGACATTTAAACAAGGTGAAAATGCATCAGTTTCTTGGGAATGCCAGTCACTCTCACTGAAGAGAAATCAGCCTGATGTCCATGAAAGTGACAGCAGTGGCAACCAGCTTCGTCACGGCCCCTGACTCTCACCATAACAGCCTTAAGGGGCAGCGACGGATGGACAGCTCCTCTTCATGGCCTTTACTCCCACTATCACAAGTCTCCATGCTGGGTCAGGGTCAATGACGTAAGGATTGGCCAGAGCCACAAGAGCTGATACTGACAATATTGGGAATTACTCATCGTGTGCGATGACGGTATAGTAACACTTTAATCATACTAGGGCTGCACGATTTTGAGAAAAAAACCTAGCCGTCGTGATTTCAATGTGCCTTCTTGAGGACTTTTCATATGGCGTAACAGAAGCGAATGCAGTTTTAATGCTTGGTTGCTTGCTTTTTCCATGGCTAGTCGGATTTACATTTAGCAATGTTTTGCTCCACGTCGTTCTTCGCGAATCCAAAATAACTCCAAACAGCTGAAGTACTTGTTCACCAAGTGCTCCCCCGCTTCCTCCTCGTCACCGATGAAGTGCCTTCGGCCATTTCTGCGCAGTTAGCTTTTTCTATTGGCACAATTCGAGGTACACGTTGTGCACGGTGCACTGCATACAACCTTGTTTCCATTGCCATTTCTAATTGGCCAGCAAGCCAGGAACGCGAGATTCGACCATTTTGATTGGCTAATAGGTTTGTCACTCAAATGTCAGAGGCGGGGGAAAAACCTCAGACTCCTGAGGTTAGGTAATCGCCGGAGTTAAAACCTCGATATCGATGCGATAAAGGTTAATCGTGCAGCCCTACAGACAGGTTAAGGTCACGGTTATAAAATAATCTGGTTCTTGATTAGGATTTGATCCTAAATACTATGTATTTCATCCTATGTCATGAGTGGGAAAATTTGGTATTTATAAGAACAAAAGACTTGTAAAAATGTTCTTATGCATTTATCAACTAAAGAGCAAGCAACAAACTTTTTGGGTTCCAGCAAATTATATGGGGAATGGGATCAGGGTTCATAAAGGTTGCCCATTTATGAGAGCCTTATCTCAACAGAGCTGTGCTAAGTACAGTGCCACAGGTCTGACTGATCTTGAGCAAAGAATTTTCTAGATTAAGTTATGGCATGTACCAGTGCGAAGGAGTCTGTGGTGTGTTTGTGAATGTATAGATGAAGACTGGGTGTGTAGGCAGTGACTAAGTGCTCTGACTAAGGGGTAGTTTGTTGATGTGTCCTGTTACTGAGTCACCACCACCAGTCATATCAGGGACAGCTTACCCACCCATAACTTGAAATAACTACCAACACATAGCACATTGACTAGTCACACACTCTGCTTTGTCCGTTTTTATCTACAGCTCTCAGATATAAGTTGGTTAAAAGGTGCATGAAATGCCCCACACTTGCCTTATTTAACAATAGAGATTTTACATTTTTGGAAGTACAGTAACTATTGTTGTGATGTTGCCTTGGTTACAGTGCTAGGTGAGTTATAGCACTGTGCTTTTGGCAGTAAACGCCAGCTTTCTTACTACTCTCCAAAGCATATATTGATGATAGTGTTTCACAGTCTTTCAGCTTGCTTTTTAGATGAAACATGGGCTTTGGGGTTTGCATGATGTCAATTTATTTGAAGTATAAAAGGACTAAGTGCTGTGTATGGGCAATATCCCACGGTTAGCTGTGCGCTATGGCTGTGTATTGGCACGGCTGTAGGTAATCACAGCAAGCCGAACGTCTACATTTTCAAATAGACATTATCTTTATTAACACAAAATGAGAGCCAAAATATTATTATTTCATTTTAAATTAAAGATTTGGGAGTCCTCTGTTACTCTTATATAAATCATTATAAAACATGAAATGGTAGAAATGTATGACCTGTAGAGATTTTACTGTAGCATGGTATACATACAGTATGTTGGAATGTGAGAGTGACCAAACATGGATGGTGCTAATGTACAGAGTAGAACATGCTTCAAAACAAGATAACATGAAAATTTGTTCATAAGGGATGTTGAATTTCATATTAATGCTTATATATGGTGCAAGTGTACAGTGTGAGGCTGCATGTATTTGATCAAATATTCAAAATAAGCATTGTGAAATACTACAATTTGTTCAATTTTGAAATGTCATTTATTCCTGTGATGGTAAGATTGAAGACTGGAGTAAGGGCTGATGAAAATTCAGTGTCACATGATCCTTCAAAAAAAAAACGTTTTGAACTTTATTTCTTTTGAAAAATCTTACTGAACCTAAGCATAACATTAATCTGTAAAACAGCTATTAGCTCAAAGGCATTATCTGTAAATTTATTTTTTTTAAATGTGAATTTTCCACAGATGTCTAAATGCAAGCTTCTTTAAAAGAGGTCCTCAAAGCCCAGTCTTAACCCCATCGCTCTGGGTACTTTTACAGTTATTGCCGGGGGGGGGGGGGGGGGGAAGATGACTGTGACTTCCTGTAAGTGTTATTCCATGATGAATAAATAGATCCAAGCAGGACCCAAAAGAGACAGCCGTGAGCATGTTTGCACTCTGTCACAGGTTCTGTGAAACTTACTGAGAATAAGTATGCTAAAGACAGGCCCTCTCTGTGTGTGAGTGGTAGGTGAGGTCGTGCTCTGGTTGTCCAGTGTGAGCCCATGTGCTGACACATTCCAGACACCTACTGCTGCTTATTTACAGGAATAATTGTGCTGGGGCGGCTACAGCTGAGCTCTGCAGCCATTTCCTCTCTCACCTTCACCTTTTCCTGGAGACCATTACAGTACATCTGAGCAACTCAACTTTATCTTGCAGGAAACCAAGGGACCGACTAAAAACAAAATTGGTTGCGGTGGTTGCAAGTACCGTGACTGGAATTCTTGCGGATACTTTGAGAGCGGAAAGGCTTGTAACATGATCTCATTGTCTCTTCACAGTCTGGCAACAGTTAATTTAGAAAAATTACGTTCACAGAACTTAAATGGTCTTGAAGGAATGTGGAAGGTGATCACGCTAACCTGGTGGACGTTGACTGCTCATATGGCAATGATACTGAAAGCGCAGCTCATGCTTGCCCACTTCCACAAATCTGTCACACTTTAGCGTGTTATAATTGATTTGGTGTGACGGTACGACATTACCTGTCTAAAAGTTCCCAGTAATGAGCTGGCCAGGGTGCAGTGGAGACTCTCTACAGGCTGATTTGTGTAAACGCTTGGCCACAGCATCGGGGTGTTTAAGACCCCGCAAAGACCCAGCGTTCCACGTCAGTAAGAAGAAAACATAAAAAGGAGATTATGCATCCTGCATTTCTTGGCCCGTCCCTTGCACATTTTTTTTAAACGCCCATAAAAATGGCAGCATTACGATTGCATAACAGAACGGACAATATGTACAACTCCTCAACCTCATTTTTTTTTTCTCTGCAAACATGTCTCCCTTGACGCGTGTGGTTTTATTTGCAGATGGACCCGTGAGACGTGCCTATTTGGGACTCGTAAAATGCTGAACACTATTGCATCATCTGCTTTATAAGGAGTGTGCAATCCTTTATTGATCCATATGTGCTTTGAGGCAGGCGGTCGCTTATTTATCTTTTCTTTTATTTGATTTGTGCGTATATATATATATATATATATATATATATATATAAGTTGTGTTTGTCAATAGTGATGTAGCAAGTTTTAGTTTGTGCAGAAATCAGCAACTTTTGGTGAAAACAGAAGTGTGAAGTTTCAGCCAAGTCCAAATTCTCCAGTTCAGGGCAATGATGTCATGAATGTTGCTTGCATGTCTAGACTAAATGCAGATGACAGTGTGCAGAAAAGGCTGTTAAATTCACTTTTTTTTATTTTGGATCTGTGTGTAGTGTGAGTGAGAAGTGAAAAAGAGAGTGAGAACAAGGGTTCAGGTTCAGGTCCTCTAGCAGAGTCTGTATGTCATGTAAGTGAAGATTGCATGCTTTTACAAAACCCTTTGCTGGTTGCCTTTTGTTTTAAATGCTCATACTACTCAATGTTTTAGGGCATAAAAAGGTTAGTACTTATAGATTTTCTTTCTCACCTTAAAATCCATTGTTTACATTAATACACTTAATTCAAGGTCTGGTTAATATATTTAAAAAAAAAAACTAATTGGTGTTAAAAAAAGTCTTCAGTAACGTTTGCATATGGCAAGAGACAGCTTTGTCACCTGGCCTGAAATTCTCTCAATGGTCTTGGGCCACTGGGTCATATTTATTTATGAGCCATGGGATGACTTTAAACGCATAACTTTTCTCTAAAATCCAATTAGCCTAATCTACCTATGACATCTGGTTTTGAACTCACCCTGTGTGATGCAATTACATAATAACTGTAATCAGCACTGGCAGTCTAGACTGTTGTGTTTGTTTGTGTATCAGTACACTCACTCTTATAGTCTTATCAGCAGAAACACTTCAGGATTTTTATTTTATCAATGTGTTTTCTCTTAATCGATCCCGTGACCGTACCTTTCTGACTGTCATAACAGCAGCTAGGAAAATGATGACTGGGGAGGTACATACTTAATAAACAGGGAAAACCACTTCTGAGATGGCTCGATAAAAATTGAATTTGGTCAGAGAATAGTCTGATTGCATATCCCATCTCTTAGTCCCATTCTAGCCCTTTCGGTGAATTATTCAGCTTCAGCAGGGCTTGAAGCTCAGTTCCTGTGTCTCACTCATCACATCATCTATTATCAATGTTCAGAGGGGCTGGCATCAGGGGAAATAAACGACTTAAAGAAAGAGAGGAAAATGCCGGCTTAAATTACAGCTTTAAAATTCTCTGATTAGAGTCTTCATCGCTGGAGATTGTCATTGAAATGAGCCCAGGCAGAACGGGATTAAAGACTGCTTGGTCTCTCTTGTGAATCTACTGTATGCTGTATTTTTTGTTTAAGGCCACCCTGTAAAATCTGGCTCTGCTTCTCAAAGAGCCGTATCATTTATCCCTTGCCACATTTAGATGTTTCTTTTTCTTTGCAGTTTTACCAACAACAGACGTCCTTGTTTTAAAAAGTAGGGGATTTCCTTCTCACTGGTGTGAAGATATGGTGCTTTTATTTGCACCATCTGTCCTACACATTGGTATTCTTTATTTCTTTATTTTTGCACATGAAGCTGTCATGTGTTTGTGTTTTCATTTTGTATTAATAAAAAAGTGCTGACTCACTGGCTTCTGTGGCCCTGTGGGTTTTAAACAGAAGGTAGTGTTACTCAGGGCTGTTTGGGGCAGTGGGGGACTTTAAATGAGGTGTTACGGGAAGCCCGGGGCCCTGGGCAGGGAATTTAAGATGAGATAATGCAGCTGACGTCTGGGGGTCTCAGGGGCCCAGAGAGGCGCATGTTTAGATGATATAGTGGGCCCTGAGTGGTTCTGCACACCTAAAGTAACTTGACATCTCAGGACTGAATTGTGCTTTTTAGACAGAATGGGTAATGCTGAGAGCTGTTGATCCATGTTTCATGGATGAGATATATATATATATACACTGTATATACATTTTTTTACAAGCAACCTGAAGATGATTCAGCCTTGTCTGAATCATCCACCCACAGATGATTTTAGATTGCAGTGTAATGCTCCAATGAAGTATTATATTAGCAACAGAAGACTATTTAAAGACGAGACCTTCAGTAAAGCCTCTTCTAAAGAGAATTGTTTTTCCTCCTGTGATTTACTTCCTGTCATTTGTCATCACTTTCAAATCTACACATTCATTTTTTTTAACATTCTCGTTCGGTCCGCCTCTACCTTTTTTTTTTTTCTGGTTTTCTGTGGCTTTTGAATGCATTGTAAATAATGAAAGCTCATTCAGTTGATAGTAGGCGGACAGCCAGTCTCTTCCAATATAGTATACTTATATGAATTTTGTCCTGGATATGAGAGCACAAGACGTGTCGTAGCTCTGCCCTCTGATTCTCAACAGAGAAACTTCTGGCTTCTGTAGAATTTCTCTCTTTTTGGCAGATACCCAGGAGACCGACTGACGCTGCCTGTTTACTGCCCTAAACAAAAATGCGCACAAACAAAGTAACATCCCGAGTCAAATACCTCATCCAAAAACTGCTGCACAGGATAACACAAATATGCCCCAGTGTTATTGTGGATTTGATTCCTGACCACCAACTTTCCAAAAAACTGCCCAGTGGTCTTTAAATATGTTTACACCCTTAAACCGCGTGTGCACTTTTATTTAGGTCAAAAAAGTTTGAAATGCTGTGGGTGTAACTCACACAATACAGTGCTGTTCTGAGAGCCACCAATGCATCCATTTAACCTCGAAATAGGCACTTTTAAAGCAAGTTTGAATGAGCCAACGTGAAAACAATGTGTTTTTGTCTAACTGTTTCTTAAGAGTATGTCAGGACATCAATTTTAATATTTCTTGAAAACGGTTTATTTTTCTTTGTCTGGATTTGAAAAGCCATTTTGTTATTGCCCAACAACCGCCTTTTTCATCTTCTTGCCGAGCCACTCCGTAAAGTCACCTAGTCTTACATTTTCAACATTTTAATTTCATACCGCAGCCTTCAGTGCTTGGCATTCACACTTAAATATATTTATTAATTGCACTTGAGTTTTAGTGTCTATTGGTTTACACTGCAAACATTCCTACAGCAATATGCAGATATTTATTAAACATCACTAAGTGGAACTAAAAAGCCCTTAGTTCTTGATTTTTTTTTTTTAGTTTTTATTTTTTTGTACCTGCAAGCACTGCTTCTTGAGAAGAGAGATGCACATCTGGGATTCTGTGTTTAAATACATTAGTGGTTACTAAAAAACACATTATCTGTTAAACAACATAATGTTTTAAATTTATGTTTCTTAAATAATTTCTTATGCTCACCTAAGGCTGCATATATTTGATCACAAATACAGTAAAAAAAAGAAGAGAACAGCAACAGTAATACCGTGAAATAGTATTGCAGTTTAAAATAACAGTTATCTTTAAAACATACAGTAGTTTATTTCTGTGATAGCAATGAAATTTTAGCAGCCATTAGCTGTCACACGATCATTCTAGTAATAATAAAAATAAGTAGTAATAAAAAATAAAAAAAAACATACTATTTGTTTATATTTAAGTATTTTTGTCTGGATTTTAAACGGACAGTTTAAAAGAAATGTCATTACTTTACTTTTGACTATATCCTTGCTGAAAACAAGCAATAATTTCTCTAAAAACATTTGAAAGTGTATTTTGTGGTGTGAACCTCTCCAGCAGCTTGTGGTGATGTAAATGAAGTATTTCAGGTGTACCGTCTTCATCTCTGTGTATAAAAGAATCACAAAAAAATCACACATCACAGCTTCAAATGTCAGATGTAAATCCATGGTGAGCTGTAACTGTTTCTGAAGGGCTGATCCTCCAACAAGAGCTCTGACACACTAAAGCCTGGCAAACACCGGGGGTGGAAGTTCATTATAAACACCCTGCCATTCTTACACCGAACATATGGACTCAAGGGTGATGTTTACCTGCTTGAAAGAAGAAACTGCTTTCACTTCTAAAGAAATGCTGGCTTTCAATCTTTTCATAGACTCTGGCATTTAATGCACTTCATATGAAGTTATCTTTTTTTCTACTTTTTCTTCTTTATTACAAACCGAACATCTGGAGTGATGTTTGAAATGGAAAAATATTCAATCAGAGTGAATTTGCTTGTGGTCTGACCTCGGCCGGGCTCCAACACCAGCACACTGTGGGCATGTGTCCGCTCAGCCATTATCTAATGTAGCTGATTGCCAGCTCTGTCCTCTAGACCTTCGAGCGTCAGACTGTGAATAGAACGAGGTGTGTTTGTATACTGTATGTTTTTCCTGGACTCCCTCAAATCCATATGCCTCCGCATGGGCACCAGACGTCTTCCTATGAACTCGGTCTCTCTTAATATTCCCTTCAGTCGTTTCTCATATGACGTGAAACATGAGTTAAGGTCAAGAAAATGTTTACTGCAGCAATAAGATGGGATTAAATACTATCATCATTCACAAAAAAAATATAACAAAACATTTTACGTAAAGGGTCCATTTAGCCTTTCTCTGATTTGGGGGGTTTATTTCCTTTGGCTCTGAATGTCTGCATTTCGCATAGTTTTTCTTTCTTCCAGAATAATTAGTCTTTTGCGGTGCTCAAGAGTAAAATATACGAAGTGCTGTAGACCGCTTGCCAAAGTCAACTCCACGAGCAGTTTGTGGGGGAACACTAGAACATTTGTAGCCTGTAAACTTGCAGGGAGACGGTGTCTGAACCTCAGATCGCCAAACGTTTGGCCTCGTCCTCACACCCAGTGCAAAAAAGACTGACGTTTTTATCATAACGTTAGTCGTAACTTAGCTGATATGCCTCTCCTTTTGTTTTCATTACCCTGTTCAGGCTGCTCTGCGGCGTATCGTTCTACACACTCTTTTGTTTTCGATGGCAGTCTGCATGGATTGTGGTCCGCTTTTCCAACAGTTGTCCACCGTACAGTGCCCAGATTCAAGAGCTTAATTGAGTATTTGTTTAATCAGTGCCTGTGCCCGAAACAAAGCATTTATTTTTAATTAGAGCCGAAAAATGTTTCTGACTTTTACGAGACTAGAGAGAGTGGCTGAAGAAAATACCGTTTGCACATACCGTATTTTCCAGAAAATAAGTTGCACCTGATTGTAAGTTGTACATTATGTATGTAAAATGGCTATAATAAGAATAAATGTAGAAAAAAATATTTACAAACACTATAAACCATTTAGTTTCCCCACAACAAATTCTTTAAATTAGAACAAATCATGCATGGTAATTATAACACAATAAAACAAACATAAATTACTGTGGCAATCAGTATGAACAGCATTTATCATAATGCCAAGTGTAAACTATTGACATGTGGGAAATATGCTATACAAATAAACCTCAATTTATCTCATTATATAGTTCACATTGGAATATGTTACAGCCTGTTTCAGAGGAAGAAAAGAAAATCATCCTATGTTCAAGAATCTTTACTGTAGAGCTTGATTATTGCATTTATTTTAAAGCCATCCTCTACTATAAAATCGCTACTACATTAGGACCCCTAGACATCTGCGGCTTTATTTATTTTTCATTTTGGAGGCACACAGTAATGTGCTTGATTCGTGTATGTTGTCTTGTCATTTGCTCTCTGTGGGAAACCAAGCATGGCGGTGATCTCATATTGTTTGTTTGTTCTTTTGTGTACTCTTCCTGCAACTCTGAAGCAATAATATGCAAATCCCTTCTGGTCTCTTGATCTCGGTTTATTAATTCCTGTTTCTTTGTTTGTTTGCTTGTCTGTTTGTTTTGGACTGTTTCTCTTTGGTCCTTTGATGCGGGTTGGGAGGAAAGCCATCATACTGAAACGATACACAACCAGAAATAAAAGGAAACGTTAAGAGTAAACAAATAGTAGAAGAGATAGATGAACGTGATAAGAGTAAGTGAATCTGAAATCATGAGCCGTATCATTGTGTCTAGTTCTAGTCAACAGTCTAGACTCCACGCTTACTGCCGACCAGCAAGCACCAAGCGAATGTTGTAAACACATGCACTTTTCCCATCAGGACCCCTCTCCCTACTGAATGCTGAAGGCTCTTTCCCAGAAACAAACTCTACTTTAGCATAAATCTCAGTCAGTCTTGCCCTTGTTTCCTCCTGTGGTTGACCTGTTAGAAACACTAGGACTGGGAGATAAATTGAATTTACTGGTTTTCTTGGTGATTTATAAAATTAAGCAACACATGCTTTTTATATACTCATTAACTTTCCTTAAAGCCACGTTGGACTTGGTTTGTGATCTGACAAATGTTTTAATAGTCTCTGAAAGTAGCAAAAAAGTTTAAACTTTTCAATTAATTCAAAATTGATTTGAAAAATAAATAAATAAAATATAAATGTGTGTGTGTGTGTGTGTGCATAGAATATTTTATTAAAATAATAATAATAATAATAACAATAGTAAATTAAACGTTTTATAAATACTATAATATTTATAAACGGTTAAAAATATAAACTCAGAAATATTGAGATACTACTGTTCAAAGATTTGGAAGCAGTAAATGCTTATAAAGTCAAATTAAATTCATTAACAGTGTATTAAAATGACCAAAAACACAATTAATTAATTAATTAATTAACAATGTATTCTGCTTTCCACAAAAAATACTTGGCATAATATTTTCAACATAATATTTTTAAATCAGCATATTAGAGTAATTTTTGAAGGATCATTGAAGAGTAATGGCTTCTGAAAACTGCTTTGCCATCAGATTAATAATTTGTACTTTATTTGTTCAAAATGCATACAGTTATGGTTACATACAAACAAAATCCAAGTCCCACTGGCCCCCAAATTATTAAACGATAGTTTAATTTCTTGTATTCTTGACTTTCTGTAAGATTTACTATGAAGCCCTAATTACAAAAAATGGTCACACACTACCTCTCCCTTTCTGTACAGTGGGATCTTTAAGTAAAGTTCTTGGGTATTACACAAGAATCTGCCAGAGGCTCTTTTTTGGAAGTTGATTGGTCCATGTGAGGAAATGGCTAATTCCAATAGAAGAAACAAGATGCTAACTAAGTTTATTAGTCACAAATATGCAGCAGCCGTTTTTCTTTTACACATCCTCAGGCTGGAAAAGCAGAGTAATTACATAGCAGCAGAAAAGCTGATATAAAAACCCAGCTATAACTTTGCTCACCTTTTTGTTTGTTTTCTCTCTCTCTCTCTCTCTCACAGATCAACCTCAGGCACGTTCTACGCCCATAAACCCCACGCTACCTAACTCGGCCGAATCAGCTGTGCTGCTGAGGAGAGATGGCAAGCCACACAGCAACGGGGTCAGAAATGGAACCTTTTCAAGAGCCGCCTCATCATCCTCCTCGTCTTCATCCACAGCCCATAAGAACCCCAAGAAACTGCAGTCCAACCCGTCCATCAACAGTCAGAGGAGCAAAGGAAGCTCCAAATCCAACAGCTCCCAGATCCCCACAGAGGCCCAGGATGGTGAGTCAGAACGCGCTGCACATTAGCTCTGCTTGTACACGCTTTTTTTTTTTTTTAGGAAGTTTGATGGACACAGATAAACCATCCTATACGGTGACGTTTTAGTTGTGACTAACTCTAATGCTGTGTGCAGATTGCTGTGTCCACTGCATCCTGGCCTGTCTATTCTGCGAGTTCCTCACACTGTGCAACATCGTGCTGGACTGCGCCACATGCGGCTCCTGCGCTTCAGACGACTCGTGCTTCTGCTGCTGCTGCGCTTCGGAGGAATGTGGCGACTGCGACCTGCCCTGTGACATGGACTGCGGCATCATCGATGCGTGCTGCGAGTCTGCAGACTGTCTGGAGATCTGCATGGAGTGCTGTGGGCTATGCTTCTCTTCCTGAGACTCTCGTAGGGGGCCGCTGCCTCTTTCACAGATCTGGGACTTCTGAGAAGAAACGAGCAAAGAATGACATCTGATGATGATCTGGAGTTGTGAGTTAGCTTTCTTTTGAACTGTTTTGCTAGGAGAAGGGTCAGTCATTCTACACTAGTGCAGTCGTCTTTATACCTATAGCTGGTATCTGCTTAAAAGGTTTTGTTGAGTCTGCATTGGAATGATAATGAAAACAAATACAAGACTTAAGAGGCCACTGAGAAAAGCCCCAAAAAAACGCTTGAAAACGTCAGTGTTTGTTAGTTATTTCAAATCGTGCCAAATGTTTATAAATGCACAGCTGTCTAGTGGTTTACGAATTTCGCAGAGAATTGCAATTGCATTGCAACTCAGATCTGTTGTCTCCCAAAAAGCAATACATATCCAAAGATCACACAGACAATCAAAACTACCCCTATTTTGCAATGTTAATCCCAAATATCACCTCTTACTGTAGTACACTGGTGTAGTCCTTTGAGGATTACAAAAGCCATAAACTGTGAGTGTGAGACTCATAGATGTATGCGAGTGGGAGAAAGACGTGTGTATTTAATATATGGTGCCATACTACAGTTGTATCATAGATATATATATATATATAAACGTGAAAAGAATCCTTTCACTCTCTACATTTCATTGATCACTCGTCAGTCAGTCAGTCTTCTTGCATACTGGAATATTAAACTGTAAGCGGTTGTGAATTGCTCCTTTTTTCCAATGTGAAATATACTTTTGGTAATTCCAATACTTTCCATTTAAATCAGTTGTGTATGAATCTAAATGTTAAGTTTATGTATCTACCTATTGTTTTAGTGTTAGCAGTAATTTTTTTATCCTTTCTGAAAAACTGGATTTCTTACTGTCTTCATCTAGAGCAGCACGACTTCAATCCAAACCATATACCGTACATAATCATCTCACAGAAGGATGGTGAAAAGCAGTGCTTTGATTTGAATTGTTTACATTTTAAGGACATATCTCTATTCTTGCATGGAGGTAGACAGGATACGTTTTTAACTGGACAAGACTGTACAGCAATGGAATAAAAGAACAGGATAAAAGAAATCTATTTACGTTGTATTTGGTGTTTTGTTTTGTTTTTATAGCAAAGAATCCAGTTTTCTGGTATGAGAGTTCGAACCCCAAAATGTATCCAAAGCGACATTTTGCATTATTTAAATTGAGGTAAATCTTAGTTCATTATTCATTAAAATGCAGTTGAAATAAAGATGTACTGCACAACACAAGTACGAGAAGTACATAAAATTTGTCTTTAACAAAAAAGCTGCCATTTCTGATCTCTGATCACTGATCTAAGGTCCTTTCATGCTGGGAAATGCATTTGTTCTCTAAACAGCATCTGCTTTTTTTGCTCATAACTGAATCACGTCATCCACACTGGCATCTTGTTAGCATTTGTTACGCATAATCCTCATATTTTCGTCTTATTTTGCAATTAGCTGTGTGAAGTTGTGTGTTAAAGACTGCAGCTTGGACCACTTTTGAGTTGCCCAAGAAAGTTCTGTGAGGCTTGGGCAACAGAAAACAGTGTGGTTTAATAGGCTCTTAAAGGGCTGCCAAAGTTGTTGAAGAGGAATGTCTGTTCGACGCAACATTGCAGCGTTTGATAAGACCTTCTCTGTTACATCTCTTGTTCACTTTGCATCTCTCTCTCTCTCTCTACCTCTGTTTTTGTCTCTCTTTTAAGTCAATGGTCTATAAATATGGTCATAGCAGGTTGTGGGTGGTAGATTCTATCCCTGGTTGAGTTTTAACCACACACGTCTATGGATAGGGAGTTGACAGTTTTAACCTAGTGGTCAGAACAGTTCTGGTCTCTAAATGTTTGCATTAACAGAGGGTCCATTCAGACGAGGCGAGAGATTAAACACATTCTCCAACATCTGCATCTGTTTTTAAGACTCCAGTGTCTTTGTACACAATGCATCTGTGCAGCTTCTCGCTTTCTCATGATCGTATTCATACTCAGACACAAATCCCATCCAGATATTCTCACAATTTCGCAATAGAAGACAAGTGGCTTTTGAATATTAACTGTGAAATTACAAAGAGCGCATTATAATGGAGGTGAAGAGGTCACCAGCTGTGATGAAAACCATAGATTAATAACCCTGACGTCAAAACGCCACTGGCCTCAAGCTCTGATAAAATTCTACTTTTTTTTTTTTTCCCCCTTCCAGAAGTCACAAAGACGCCAAACAGAAGACATAGTGTCTGTTTTATTAATGCAGGGGTCAACAGAGGGCAAAAGCGTCTGTTTTTCAATTGTTTTTCCAAGTAGTCCAGTTCATGCTGCTAGTTTAACTTCTCTAGGAGAGTAGAAACCCCTTGGTGACTTTAAAGAAGTCATAATCATATATAACCCTAACTCTAAAGTCTCTGTGCTTGTTTGTTGTGCCCAAAAATTACAGTAATATAATTACAGTAGTTTCGTATTTTGTTTAGTAATCGTAGTAAAAATAAATAAATGATATTGAACAGATTAATAAATATTACTACTAATATTTCACTGTGATGAAAAATAGTAGTAGTTTTAAATGTAGTAGTAGTAATCACAGTTATTGTAATACTACTACTACTACTAATAATAAATGTTATTTTACTTAACAGTAAAATTATAAAATCTTAACCTAAGAACTATAATTTTATTCTGCTTCTTAAGCGTTTGTTTGTTTGGGAATATGTTTGGCTGCTCTGAGACACTGAAAACGCTGGGTAATGAGCTGCTCGCGTGTAAATAAACATAGTGCTGCGCTTCGTTATAGCGTTGTTTATTGTAGTTTGGCATGTTTGTTTCAGTGTTCAGAGGACACTGGAATACTTACTTGCTTTCAAACAATGGTCTCCTTATTACTTACACAGTTCATCCAAACCAAACTGGATCAAACTGAAGAATGATTTGTTTTACTTAATGCATCCGGCCTCGCTAATCAAACCAACTCCAAATGTATGTCTAAGAAACTAGAATAAACATTTTGTGGAGGGAGTGGGTATATTCATAGTGTAATATAATATATTGGTCAGGTTCTTTTGGTTTTTCTTAATGAGGACAGCTCTCAATGGACCACATCTCTCTGTTTGGATTTCACGAATACCAAAAAGTTGAGCACGGCCTGTGGTTTTATGATCATTTTGTGGGATCTGTGCATATGTACTGTACATACACAACCACAGTCACACATACCACCAACTCACCCACACACACACACACAGAGCAGATGGATCAGTGCTGAAGAGGTCTGGTGAGTCACTAGATATGTGGGACCAGAGCCAGTTGCTTTCTCTACACTGCAACATCTTGTCCTCCCACATTAAAAGAGCTGGCTAACACACTCCAGTCACTCTAAAAACTGTCTTCAAGGCATCATTGTATCTCAAACACACATAATTGCTCAAGTGCACTCATGAGAATTTGCACGCAACAGCAAACAAACACACAAATGCGCAGTCATAACAGCATGATGAACCCCTGAAAACAGAAAAGATCAATGACATCAGTAAATGATTCCTCCATAAAATCATGGAATAATAGAAAAGGCTGTATATATTTTCAAAAGCACTAACTGCATTGATAAAGGTTTCCTCCACTCCAAAATGAAAATTTTGTCATTAATCACTTAGCCCCATGTCGTCCCAAACCCGTAAAAGCTGCTTGACAATCCCTTTTGTCTCATTGTCCCATTGACAATATATGTTTATTGTATCATTTACAATAATTAAATTAAACATTTCACAATAATACTATACAATTCTTACTGAATTGAATAGTAGACACTGCATGTAAGCACACTTAAGCATGCAGATGATAATGAAAGCATCCAACGTGAAAAAATGCATGAGCGTGCTACATATATTTTCGACCAAAACTGAGGCAGTCAGGAAATCCCTGCTGCATGTGCAGGAAACATCACAGAAATGTGCTCAGAATTACTTTGCACACAATGGAGCTTATTACAAGAAATTCATACAAGAAAATGATTTAAAATAAGAGTCTAATGTGTATTTTATTGTGGCTCCTTTAAAGCGGCGCAGCCTGGCAGACGGTGATGGATTTGATTCGGTCTGGATTTGTTTAACTTGCACAATGAAGCTTGAACATAACACGAAGGACTGAAATGGCTCCTTATGGAATCACTTCTGCGCTTGTGTTCAATTTACTTTTCGAATAACAGGTAAATTGGCTTATGATGAAACTATTAAGTTGATGTCTGGATGTTCGGAAAGTGAAATCACTTCATATTAAAGAGAAGTTCCAGTATTGTCTACACTGAAATGTCCACTACATTAAATCGTCTTCCCACCAAAAAAATGTACTTGTGCCTTTTTCTTTTGAGGACTTTTACAGTGGTACTCAATGATGTATTACATTAATAGTAAGAAAATAATTCTGATTTTCTTTCGTTCTCATTCATAGCTCACCTCAGAAGAAATAACAAGAGCGTTCGAAGCAATGGATGTGAGGAATTTGCAAGGAAACCAAGCTTTCGCAACTTTGCTCGTTTCACGGCTCTGTCGCTCTCACTTTTTGGTCTCTGAAGTTCTGCGGTATACGGCACAGCAGTCCTGCGCTACTCTGATGCTTTCATCAGAAACACATGTTGAGCACAATGCTTCCCTTTAGTCCTGGCAAAACAATGAGGCTTCACTGTCAGCAGAAAAACAAGATCTTCTGACCATCTTTGTGTGGTCAGTCCAACACATTTTGGCACCGCGTAAACACTTAAATGTAATCAGAGATGGTAGGTTTTTGTGTTTCTCTCCCCTTTCGATTTGCTCTGAATTATGCTTAAAATGATTGCTCAAACCAATCTTTCTGAAATCCCGTGATGCCTGATGAAGTTCGTCTTTTCTTTTCTTTTTTTTTTTTGATATGTAATCATCATATATCTTTATAGATGCCTGACAGAGAGATTAATCAACCTATCCAAATAACTATGATGGCAGACGGATTGCAGAATAATGAATCAGTTGATGAATGCCCAGATATATTCGTCCTCTTTTAATTGAAGTTTGGTAGTTGGACAATGGGGCTACGTGACTGCACAATAAGAGCAGGGGGATAACGGTGCTTTGAAGATGAAGGGGGAAGATTATTTCCGGTGGACTGGAGCAACCCAACACTGCAAAGTTAAATTAAAGGCAGAATTTGCACAACAGATGAGGGGGGAGCAGCTCGGAGCGCAGTCAGACAAACGGAGCGGAGGGGACCGGCTGGGTTTAATGACCTCTCCTCTGTGTTGATTCAGCTCTCGCATCAGCCCCATGCAATTAACAGCCATATCCATCCCTTTGGCTTTTTATTTAATCAAAAACCAGAGAGAGAGAGAGAGAGGGGGGGGGGGGGAATTAAGAAGCGGGGAAAAAATTAAAAGATGGATGAGATTACTGTAAGTGGCTTTAATAATGAACCTGCCATACATACAGTGAATATTAGAGATAATGCAACAATGAGAGGAGTGTTAGTAAAGCCGCTCATGAGCTTCGGTTCGGTGGCTCTCTTTTTTTGAGACATTTCTCATAAACACCTTCAAAATAACCCTCTAATTTCTGAATTAAAATATGGGCTACTTTAAAAAAAGAATAATTTTGTAATATTTATAACAAATTGTATTTTTAATATTTGTGCTTATCATTGTGATGATCTATTTACTGATGTACCTTTAGACATAAAATGTATAATATGTATATTTTTTTATATTAGTCTCTCATATGGACATCTACAAAATAACCTTCTAAACAAAAAAAAAAAGAATAATATAATTATATAAAATATAATAGGTATGAATAAATTGTAGTACTTTTATATTTTTGCACTATTATTATTATTATTATTATTATTGTGTAATTGTACAAATAGAATGAAAGGAAATGTTGTAAAAAATTATTTTAGTTTATTATTTAAAATAAGATTTTACATTTTTATTAGAACATTTTTAATTACACATAAGATGATGATTTCAGTCAGTTTGAAAACCAAACAAAAGCTATTTTATTTTACATTAATTCTTATTTTTTGTTGTATTGATGAATTATTTATATATATTAGTCATTATTTTTTAATCACATTTCATCTTAATCAAACTGATTACCTAAAAAATGCATTTTATTTAACATAAAATGCTTAATATATTTTTATTTTCAATTTTTTTCTATTTGCATACATTTTTGTTTCTTAAGCCATTTTGCTTTACATGAAGAAGGTCACTTAATTGGGGCTGTCATTTTGGGATCACGTGATCAGCTGAATGCTATTTATTCTGTATCAGTAACCCCTCTGATATTGTTCAGATTAATTCACAGATTCAATTAATAGGCCTAATGGCTTACACTGAACAATATTTCTTCAGCAGAATCAGTAACTCAAAACAGTTGCATCATCCACACCTGTAGGGGTCACTATAATCCGACTAGTGCATTAAAACACAAAATTATTGCTTCTTAAATACAGCCTAGTCCTCCTTTACGGTACTGCAATAAGAGCTCTGTAATACCATAAGCTGTTGAGGATGCTTTTATAGACTGATGACATGGATGAAATCCATTAGAAAGTCCTTCTCGCTGAATTTTATAAACGAATTTGATTTATTTGAAGCAATAAAATTTGATTTTGATAAAAATGATTTATGCATCAATTTTTACATCCACAAAGAACTCGAGCAATTAAATATGAAGTCTGGTGTATATCTACAGTATTTCTCAATGTGAGGTTATGAAAAAGCAGGCAGTGGTATGAAAACAGACAGAACAGCAGGCCGGTGACTTTGATCTTGGTAGGTGGTTGTTCTGAGGTACGTCTGCAGCTCAAAACTTCCGCTATGCGTGCCGCTCCAGTTTCTCTGTCGAAGGCTGTGTGACAAAAAAAGCAGTAAAAGATGCACCCTGCTGTTTTATGGCTATAATGTTACTCAACCATTGGTCCACAGCCAAAAAAAAACTGCATCTGTAAATGGTGCATGAGCAGCTCAGTGTCTCAGATGCTCTGCCCTCTTGGATGGACACACATTTTAGAAAAAAAGAAATATATATATATATATATATATCAAACAATTAATTGCAATTAATCACATCTAAAATAAACATTTTGTTTACATTATATATGTGTGCATCCAGGAGAGATGGCGATCGCAGGAGTAACTGAGACAAGGGGAGTGGAGCAACAGTCACACACCACGCACGCTGGAGAAACACAGAGAACTGCAGGAGAAGGAGAGAAGGTTTCAGGTAAGTCAACAGGTAAGTATCCACAGGGTAAATGCTTGCCAGAGTGAGTCCACTTTATCTATGACGAGATCGGACCAAGAGTAGATCCTGATTAGTGGTGACAGGTGACGGTGATCCAATTGAGCATAGGTGACTGTGGGCATTGTGAAGGAGTGAGGGTGGAGCTTGGCGTGGATGTGACAAAATGTAATAATTTGCATCCTTACTTAAAATGATCATGGAAGACAAATAATTTTCACTGAAAAAGAACCAGTATTTTTGTCACTTTTCTGCAATCTTTTACAGTATCGGCACCTCAAAAGTGTGGTTTTTAAATGTCTAAGCCCAAAAGAACACTGCAGTTTATGTAACAGAGCTAAATGTCAAAGGGGTGCTTGGCAGAGCATGGCAAAACAGGCCCCTGTTTAACCCACAGTGATTCAGTGCAGCTTGCGCAAACAAGGAGCACAGACCGTGGTTTGTAGGACGTTGCAGCCCTTCATGGAGGCTTGCCACAAGTAAACATTTTTCAGGGCTAACTGGCTCTCCGATTTCACCTTGAACTTCAGCTCATCTTAAACACTTGGAGATTTTTGTCTTCTCTAATATTTACACATGCTAGATTTAAAATATTGCAATTCGCCGAACGATCGTCGGGCTCCAAAACAGCAAGCTAAATGTACCAGGTGAGTCAAATTAGCATCCAACTGGCCAGTTTGACGCACAGGCCTTTACAATGACCAAAGCGCTAGGTATTGATTCTGGAAGCATGAGAATGAGTTCATTTCTTTCGCTCTTGAGGTCCCTAAACGGTCTCAAAATGAGCATGTATTTGCACAGCTTGGCCAAGATGTGTTACAGATCAGCAGCATCTGCACGCCTCAGTGTTCTGAGACTGAGTCAGGGGAGCCAGTGTTCAGCAGGCCTGGAGCAGGTGCGTCTGCAGCGGGACCAAAGCACAACAGGACCCCGATGTGTGTGTGTGTATATATATATATATATATATGTGTGTGTGTATATATATATATATATATATGTGTGTGTGTGTGTGTGTGTGTA
>JAUCMU010000027.1:2748234-2759157 GCA_032275025.1 Enteromius treurensis | reverse complement strand
TTATTTTAGTGTGTTAGAGCAGAAAGATGCAGCTCTGGTTAAACAGCTGGATGTTGGGTTGAAATGGCAAAGGGAAACGCCTAACGTTACCTGAATGCCGCGGGTGATAGTTTGTAATGTGTGTGTTTCTGGTTCTCGTCTGTTCGGGGGTGGGAGAAGCAGATGCGGGTTCCCTGTCCCGTCGTTTGCGCTGCCTTGTTAAGCGTAGCACTGAAAACATTATATTTTACACAGTTTATTTTCTTTCTTTTTTTTCTGAATCATTCGGTTCGTATGCGTACCGAACAGAAAGCCTCGTACCGAAAGGTTCGATACGATTCAACGTTTCGTTACATCCCTACTAGCTACAGTATATTGGCAAATATTCATAAAATATAATTATAATACATATAATCAAAATAAAGATCACAAAAGAACAAAATGTTCTGTTGTTTTAAACACCAAGCAGATACCAACTAAGATTTTGAAAAGCAAATTTTGAAACCAAAAATGTGCATCAGGTCGGATTTAACAACGATTTAAGATGTTTTACGAATGAGTCCCATGGACCCTGACATACGTTAGCATGAAACAGACTTGCAATCTCAGTGAAATATAGTTATGTTTTTAATCCACCATACTCAGAAAAGAGATAAACCTCAGATGTGCTTCAGAATTACATCTTACAGGACTAGTTGCTTAATTTAGATATTTTAAAGCTAACATTTTCACTACATTAATAATTTGTGGATGAGTTTGTAGAATATGACTGTCACTCTGTGCCAACTGAAAAGGATTTGTGTTGCATTTTAATTAACGGTGGGAAATGACTTGGTGGTGTTGAGGGTGTGTCAATTTCAGAATTATGGTGGAAGCAAATTGGTATTGATCATAATAAGTTGTAATTGTGCATGCTGACTGAATAATTTAGTTTGCTGTTGCCTAAGAAGACCTTGCAAGAAAGTCCTAGTCACTTAGCTGCAAGGAGACGGACTACATATCCCATAGTTCTCTAAAAAAAACAAAATCATTTGAAGAAAATTTGGAGCTCTTTTATGGAGCATTTATCCTCTCTAATTGCAAGACGCTGCATTATTTTCTTTTTCTCCCTTTTGTGACACAGTTATGCTTTTCTAATATCTGAAAATAAAACTATAAAAACAAGAATAACAAAAAACAAAGATTAAGTATCAATTACACAACTAATGTGAACCATTTGCACTTTATTTTGTTGCATTAGTGCTAAAATGTTTCCTGTTTTAGGCAGGAAGTGAAGAGAGCAAGCGAGAGAAAACTGATTAATGCTTGGCATGTCCATTTTTATAGGCCTTAATGTCATTGTTATTATGATTTATTAACATGTAAGCAAGAAAAAGATATCTTAAATGCAGCAGCAGAAGCACTCAGAAAGTGTACCACATTTATCTGCAGATGTTTACATACTGTAGCTATTAAAATCAAGATTATGACTAAACATGAAAAAGAAAACAAATCAGAAGTTAAGAGAGAAAGCAACAAGCATGAAGGCATCTGCCTGTCAGTTAAAAAAAAAAAGAAAAGGAAAAAAAAAAAAAGACTTCTGGGGTGTTACCAGAAAATCCCTAACGCAGATGCCAAAATAAAATGTAAATGATCCTACCAAAAAAATGAAAATTCAAGAAACAGATAACATCCCAGTCAAGCAAAAGAGGTGATGACCACTAACACTACTAATTTAACAAAATCTTTTTAGCTCATTTGATTTTTGTGAGTAAATTTATTTATACAATAAATTTCAATTATTTTTAGCCTTTTTAAATAAAACATTCAGGTAAAAATTCAACAAGCTTATTCTTTTTATACAACAACCTATAAATACATATATTTTTAATTACTATGAAACACCACAGAATTTCTGAGAACTATTCAAGCTCTCAAAATGCATTAGCTCCTTGTGCAAATACAGGGGAAAAAAAGAGACACTTTCCCACGAATTTCTCATACAATTTGGCAATATGTCAGCCAGCCTATCAGATGTTCTTGCAAACTAACTTTCTGATTGTGAGTCAGCGTTTCAGTTTCAGTGGTTAGAACATGAATTTTCAGATTGTTCAAACAAAGTGGTTTCAGTCGCAGTTTGGCCTGCACAGCTGTTGAACTGCATCTGATCATTTTTGGTTCCACCTCAAACCACAATGCAAACACTGACCAGGTCAATTTCAATCTTCTGATTATATAGCATATAAACCGTTTAGAGTCACTGCGAGGCTCTGTGGGTTTCTGAAAAATCCAATAGTTTCATTAGATTGTGTAACTAACTATAGCATATAGCATGTTGTAACTAAAACTCTCATCACAATCTTAATAACTGTATTGTCTAGGATAGTGATTTTCTACACACAGTCAAAGATGAAAGTATAACAAGTTTGCCCCACATTGTGATGGATCACAAATCAATATCAAAGCACAGCATATGCCGTGAATGTCAGCTAGAAAAGAAGCATGTGTGCCCTGACGTGGATGGGAATAACTTGAGTAACACATGATTTTAAAGTTGCAATTAAATCAGACTCCATTACAAAGTCAAACATGTTCCTAATATTTAAAAAGAGCCATTTGGAACTGATACTTAAATGAAATAACCGTGCTATTGTCCATAAAGAGGCTATAATATTACAAAGAAAAGTGGAGACTCACTCACAGGAAAGCAGAAGATGAGTAAAACAGGATGAGTAAACGTAACACAGCATGAAGGTCTAAAACAAGCAATGATGTTTGCATAGTTATTAGCCGTGGCTCTATTAATAAATAACCAAGTGTCCTGCAGCGAAGTGATGGAAAACTATAGCAATAAAACAGCCTAAGTTTTAGAACTAAACCCAATTTCATTAACTAAAAACTAACTGATATAAAATAAAAAAAAATAATAAAATTTATGTCAACACCATTTTGGTCTCTTCACATTAAAATATGATTGTGCTTACTCTTTTGATAAAGTACCCCTATTATGAATTTTTGATGTTTGAAGAATTCATGTAGATGTCCACGAATGAAAATGCAAATTCATTATTTGCCACTAGGTGCGCTTTTGGAGAGGTAAAATGTTTCCCTGGTAATGCTGCACACAAAGCAGCGCTGCTTTGTGTACAGAAGGTAAAGATAAATGCATATTATAAAGACATGTAATTGTTTTTGACCATGCATGCAGGGTTGTCTTATACCGAGACTCAAACCTGTAACCTTTGGGTAACAAATCTCTCTTGACTTTCTAACCATTAGGTCACAACTGCCACTATATAGACCTTGTCTTTTTGTTGGAACGTATTTGGAAAAATGTATCATTACATAACTGTTTAACGAATGGATGCTCTGCACTGAGCGGTTGCCGTCAGAACGAGTGTTCAAACATTTGATAAAAACAATACCACATCAATCCAGTCAGTCAATTTACTTTAACTGGTGAAATGGAAATAAAAAGCGGCCTGTTTGTAAAACACAAATTATTAAACAGGGTTTAAGAATCCCCTCAACAGCACTCACATTTTAGCAGGAAACTTTCATTTTTAAAACAGTACTTTTGACAACTCTAATCCATAGTATTGCTTACTCGCTGGAGAGGATCCTTTTGGTGAGCAGGCAAATTACATGCCAAAATTCTCCAAAAGTACACTTTCATTTTAGAGTGAAATTCCTTAAATTCCTATTCCTTACAACACCATCCTCAGTACAAAAGAAATATCATTCATGCAACCAAACTCCAAAAACAGTTTTTGATGTTGCAGTCACATACATTTGCATATTCCTCCAATGCTATTTACACACAGCATAAAACTGCCCATTTTCTCTAAACTAGTTGCTTATTAGCATGTATATTACTAGAATATTAGTCATTTATTAATAATACTTAAAGGGTTAGTTCACCCAAGAAAATTCTGGCATTAATTACTCACCCTTGTGTTATTCCAAACTCCTATAACCTTTGTTCATCTTCGGAACACAAATTAAGATATTTCTCATGATATCAGAGAGCAAAAAAAATCAGCCTAAAATAGGCTGATTATGTCAAATACGTTAAAGATGTAAGTAACGGGAGAAGAGTAAATTAAGTTATTTTTGTTTTTATTTGTGTAAAAAAAGTATTATCATAGTTTTGCCAAATAAAGGGTTGATACACTGATGTCACATGGACTGTTTTACCGATGTTTTTGCTACGTTTCTGGATCTGTGGATAATTTCAGTTGTACTGCTGTCTATGGGGGAACAGATGGCTCTCTGATTTCATCAAAAATATCTTAATTTGTGTTCCAAGGATGAACTGAGGTCTTCTGTGTTTGGAACAACATGAGGGTAAGTAAATGATTCGTTTTTTGGGTAAACTAACCGCTAACTACTAACTATCACTCACCTATTATGATCACAGTCTGAGAAAACGGAAGTTTAGTTTCCATGACTTTGTTTTAATGGGAATATCGGGGTATAAATACTACTTCCAACTTCCGTGAGTTTCAGTTCATCCCACCACAAGATGGTGCCATGACTTAACAAAACCATTTTATGTTCCTGCAAATTATGGCAAAATCATTAATTGAAGCAACATTAAGGCTCAACCAAAATCAGTTTATTGTCATTCATTACTAACAACGTATAAACTGTCTAATATCAAATATAATGCTATGCCGTTCTAGCAAAACTTGCAGTGGCATTATTTTCAAGTGAGAAGTAAAAAAAAAAAATAGATCTGAGTTGAGTGTTCTGGAACATAGCTTATTTTTTTAAAAAGCTACTAAAAGAAAAAAAAATATTGATTCACTAACATTTTTTAAAAGTATAGTATAACAGTTTCTGATCACAACATCTTTGTAACAAGCTGTGGCATTTTACAAATATAAGCTGATATGGAATGTATGTGCATGTGTCTGTTAAGATATAGAGATTAAAAAAAACATCAAAGAAACATTCAAATCACACCTTTCTTTCATTATAGACGCCTTTGAACTTCACAGGTGCTAAGTGAACATTCAGACTAAATGTTTTTGCCATCACATGCGCCCTCCAATGTTTGAATCGAACACTTGTCTACGTCAAGCTTTTTAACGCTCGAATTGAACATTACCATATACAATTCACGCATCTAAACGCCGAAATGATTTTTTTAGAACGCGACTATGAAAACCAAAGTTGCTGCACGCGCCTGTGTGATGGCCAAAAATGCAGCCTAGCTAGAAAGCTCAGTAGATTTTGAGACACAGCCAGAGTGAGTATAGCGACTGCAGCAGTATTTAATCTGCAGCTCTGTGATCAGATGACGTTGACGTGTGCACTTCAGGCCCTACTCTATTTCTTTTCATATAGACTTTTACACCATATACTGATTATTCCTATCATTGCAGGCTAAAAGTGGCTAAAAGCAGCAGCTAATCAATCACATCTACATGCAGAGAGTAAATAAACGCACAATCCACTACGTATGCAGAGCAAATGCTTATTTAGTAAATCGAAATAATTTGCAAACGTGTATCGACTCACCAACAGCTCCTTCCGCTTTTTATAGCTTATTTTCTCGTTCTGTTCTTTTCTTCAGGTTGATGTGTGTATGTGTGGAGGCTTTAAAAGCACTAGGCCAGTGTGTGTGTGATCTGGATCTCTATAAGCTACGTGGCTCTTTCACACTTGAATATTACACCAATTTACAGTCTCAACCCTTATCCACTCGCTTTTTTCTACGTCTGAAAACGTCCGGGGGCCGAGACAGGTCGCGATCGTCCAAAGCAAACAACTTTTCCCCGCGAGTGTTGTTAGTTTTCCCAGGCAACTCCATCCATAGCGAGCACAGGCTCTTCAAGCGTCTGGATAATCGCCATCATTTTCCGCTCAAGAATGTACACACACGTCACTGCGCATGCGTATCACAACCGCGTAAACTTTCATTCCTTTGCACTTTTCTGTCTGTAGTTGTGCAGCATTTTTTTCATACGTTAATGAAAGCGACAAAAGTGCAATCGAAGTACTAACGGTACTAAAGGCTACATAGTGTTTAAAATTGATATTTATTTATATTAAACGCAATATCCTGTTACAGGCCTAAACTTTAAAATTATTTTACATGGCGTTTGAAAACGACGTGAAATTCAATTTTAAAACGTCGGACTACCTGGAAATGTTTGAAACGTAGGAGGTGTCGGTGTTGTTCCTCGTTGGTACTGACAGATGGCGCCACAAGTCGTGTAGTCCCTCCCACATCCCATAGGGGAGCTCGCAAAGTTATGGTTTGTAAACGTAACGCCCCTGGATCTAGACTATCTAGACTGGCATCTTTAAAGTCAGTGGAGGAGATCCCGTAATATGCTAGTGGGGAAATCGGCACTTATTTTTGCTTGCTCGTATTATTTTGTCATTAAAGTTGTGCTTATTTGGAACTGACATTTTAGACAAAAATCTGTTTGTTTGTTTGTTTGTTTGTTTGTTTGTTTGTTTGTTTGTTTGTTTGTTGTTTTAATGTACAAAATGTGTAAATAAAGCTCTATAAAAACTTATACAAGACGTGTCTTCATGCCCACTTGAACAGGTGCCAAATAGGCTACAGGAAATGGGTCATGTAAGTCAAGTGCAAGAACGCAAATGTGGGTATTACATGTAAGACAAGCCCTTAACATTTCACCTGAAACTGCTGTGACGTATGGCTGCTTTTGGTTTATATTGCTCTGACGTCTGCCGTGCTAAAGGAGTTCAAAAATAGAGCAATTTAACACAGGTTCATTTGCAAATATTTAAATAATAATAATAATAATAATCATAAATCAATTTTAAAAAGGCTGTGATGGTATACAGTGTGTATATATATATACTATGTAAAGTGATAATAAAAATGCATGACCGGCAGATGGAGCTGTAGCCATTTTTTTGGGTTTCCAAATTTTGCTTGATGGTAAACTGTAAAAATGTTTCTTTGTATCTCTGAATATGTGTCTCAGTGATATTGTGAAAGAATATTACACTTTAAAATATTTTTTTACTGTTAAAATATAGTTATAATTTGTTTTATGTGATGGTAAAGTTAAATTTTCATAGCCATTACTCCAGTCTTTAGTAAAATCTTCAGAAACCATTTTAATTATGCTTATTTGCTCTTTAGTCATTTTTATCAATTATTATTGGTGCTGAGTTATTAATAATATAATATTAATAATGTTATTTTATTGTTATGTTGCTGCTTTTTATGGAAACCATCATAAATCCCATAAGTTCATAAAAACAGTATTACAGTGATTTATTTTATTTTATTAACAATTTCATGCATTCTTGCCCAACAAAACCGTTTCAGTCATTCATAACAAATATTTCAGCAAAACAGCATATTAATGATAATAATAATGTGACAAAGAATACTGGATAAATGTTTGATAAACATCAGTTTTGCCATCACAAGAATAAACTACATTTCAAAAACTTTTAGACTGTAATAATATTTTAGTTTTTTACTGTATATTTGACTCAATAAATACAGAATTTTTCAGCATAAAAGAATCTCTCAAAAAAAAAAAAGAATAAAAAAAACAGATATTACTCTGCCTTTTCACAACAATGCCTTTGATTCTAGAGGCTAAATCTGTGCACTACAGAAAGTGTTTTTGTTTCTCTTATACCTATATATACTTTTGTCTTATTTTATTGTATTTAACATTGCAGAGAATAACTCCAACAGTAGCAATTAACAATAATAATAAATCCACACAGACAGGTCACTTTTGGCAATACAGTTAAAGTTATGTTACATTGGATATAGATAGATAGATAGATAGATAGATAGATAGATAGATAGATAGATAGATCATCAATCAAACATCATAAATAATTATTTATCTGCTCATCAATATTGTTTTATTTTCCATCAACAGGTCAAAATTTACTGCAGCTTAAAATATATTAATACAAATACTAATTTAGTCTACTTTATAGGCTATATAATAACCATGTAGCCTACTTCAAAAGAATTCTTTTGCACACATGCAAGCACTTAAATGTCATGTTGGTCCTCACAAAAAAACTGCATAATACACAGATGTGTCCAATTGCGTTAGATAATTATTATCTGTTTAGAAGGCAAATAAACTAAATTGGAAACACATGTACCAAATAAATTCCTCACAACATAAAATCCAAAGTAACTTTGGATACAGATGGGCCAGTGGACCAACGTCATTGCACCATAATTTTGTTTCAGCCCAAATGAAATTCGTGTGAACAAGATTCAATATAATTATCTGTTTGGATGAAAACAGTGCTTTCCTGCTGGAGGTTAATCAAGTTCTTCCTGGATGGGACAACAGATCCAGATACTAGAGTCTTTTCTGGGAATTTCCCCCTCAAGTCCTAACAGGTCCCATGCACTCTATACCAGACCAAAACGTCTATCTAAATCATTGTTGCTTATCTTCTCCAACACTTTCACATTCTGCTCAATTATACAGCTCTGTCTTCTCGGTGTATGTTGTCGCCAAAAGCTAATGAAGTTTTCACCAACGAAAAAGAAAAGCAGTGGATCCAGGCAACTGTTTCCTGAGGCCAGACAGTGTGTAATGACCGCTGCCTTTCTCAGACTTTGAATATAATGACAGGACTCGTTGTAACCGTTGTTATGAATGTTCATTTCCGCCTCCAAAAAAAGAGTTCGGACAACATGATACGGCATAAAGCATGCAAGAAATATCAGCAGAACAATAATGACGAGAGAACAGGACTTTTTGTGATTTAACTGAGATCTTTGATTCTGCCTGGTCTTCCTTAGATTTAACAAATACAAGGCTGCAAAAATGTAACACACTGAGATGATCATGAAGGGCATAACGAACCCTAAAAACAAAACCCCTCGATTCAACATGATGATGGTCCCCACCTGGGATGGCCTTAGGTCCAGGCATTTGGTCTGATTAGATAAGTCTGACACATAAGTTCCAGCTTTCAGAAGCGGGATGGATGCCAAAGACACGATCAGCCAGATGACAATGCATAATGCCCAAGCTCTCCTTGAGCTTTGCCAGCGCACGTATGTGAATGGCTTAACGATGGCCACAAAACGAACCATGCTCAGAACCGCCAAGAAGTAGATGCTGCCATACATGTTAATGTAGAAGACATAGGACATGATCCGGCAGGTGATATCTCCGAAGGCCCAGTAGTCCATGAGATAGTAGGCAGCTCGAAAGGGCAACGAGCACACCATCATCAGGTCAGATAGAAGGAGATTAAACATGAGGATGTTGACAGGAGAAACTGATGTTTTTTTTTTGAACGATGAGGAAATGAAGAAGATCATAGATATGAGGTTGCCAAAGAGCCCAAGGGAAAAGATGAAGAGATACACAACTGGGTAGATGGTGCGCTTGAAATCACTGATGGAGCACTTTGTCAAATTTGATGAAAAATTATTCATTGTTGGGTTGGGGAATTCTGTGAACAAAATCAAAGAGATCACATTTTTAATTAATAAGGAATCTGAATAGTTTTTTAAATAGACAAAAAAATACATGGGCAATCATATTAAAGGAATATATTAATATATATAATAAAGGAATATATATATATATATGTATTGTATATTTATATATATTCATATTTAATATATTAATATGAATATAAAATAATAAATAAATATAAAATTAGCTAAAAATGTACACACCCACAGGCCATCCAAGATGTAGATGAGTTTGTTTCTTCATCGGAACAGATTTGGAGAAATTTATTAGTATTGTACGTGACTTGCTCACCAGTTGATACTATGGAGTGAATGGGTAACGTCAGAACGTTCAAATATCATAATAATCCACAATTATGGTGTATTGTGTAATCCACAAAGCCTCAGTCAATCACTTAAAGGCAGGGAAGGTGATCTGTTTTAAAAACATTTGTTTGTAAGTTGAAAGTCTCTATATCAATACGATTGGCTTTCATACCTGCCTGTTAGTGCAGACATGATATGCTCCATTATGCTGTTGCAAACTACAGTTGGTGCTATTATTAAGCATTAGTATTATTAAATTAAGCACTTTGTAATGCAATGTTTTCTCAAGACATGAGGTAACCAGCGTGGCATTTAACCATGTAGCAAGGTCGTCTCTCTGTCTTCGTGTCGCTGGTCTGCCTGAGCATGTTTATGTTTTGGATGCATGGTTTTAGAGTTATTTGCAGGGAGGGTGGAATTATATGCTTTCAAAACTAGCTTGACATTCCAGCTTTTTCGAAATCTCCTACCTTACCTTTAACATCTTGAAATTGAAAAGATTTATGTTTATCCTTCCTTGTTGATCTCTCACATCAAAATCCACCAACTTATTTGTTTATTACTGTTTATGACTGTTTTTGCTCGTAAACGGTTCTTGATTTGTGCATTATTTAGATAAGCTGATTTTTTTATTGAAGAAATCAATATTATCAAGTATTGGTTTGATAAATGACTTGTTGGGTTTGTTTTGTACAATCACAGCCTTTTTGCTTAAAAATACATTAATTTATGGAGTTTTGATCACTTGTGGATTATTGTGATCACTTTTAGACCAGTGGGCTGTTCCATAAAACAAGATGAGAGTAGAAGCCAGGCTCATTTTGGTTAGTCAGGCTTATTGTCTGGAGATTTGTTACAAAATGAGTCAGACTAACTGAAATAAGCCTGGCTTATTTGGTAAACTTGTTTTATGGAACAGGCCACAGGTGTTTGGACTCTCATTTTGACGGCACCCATTCACAGTTGGTGAGAAAGTGAAGTTTTCTTAAACTCATGTATCTATCAAAGCTTTTAAACAAAAATATTGTAAAAATATATATATATATAAAAGTCATTTCATAAAAAATGGAAAAAGTCATTTTATTAAAAAAAATCATTTTAATCACATAATTGTAACATTTATGTCTGTTCTTAGTTTCGTTTTCATGTCTTCCTGTCTTAGTTTCGTTTTCCCTTGTCAGTTCCTG
>JAUCMU010000027.1:2724958-2736196 GCA_032275025.1 Enteromius treurensis | reverse complement strand
ATGCTAACTGCATTTCATTGGCTATGTACTTGTACTCTGCACAATGACAATAAAGTTGAATCTAATCTAATCTAAAAATTGGTTAGAATAAGCCACACACCTGTCTATATAAGACCTTACAGCTCACAATTCATGTCAGAGCAATTGAGAATCATGAGGTCAAAGGAACTGCCTGAAGAGCTCAGAGACAGAATTGTGGCCAGGCACAATTACAAAACAAATCCTGCTGCACTTAAGGTTCCTAAGAGCACAATGGCCTCCATAATCCTTAAATGGAAGACATTTGGGACGACCAATACCCTTCGTAGAGCTGGCCGTCCGGTCAAACTGAGCTACCAGGGGAGAACAGCCTTGGTGAGAGAGGTAAAGAAAGAACCCAAAGATCACTGTGGCTGAGCTCCAGAGATGCAGTCGGGAGATGGGAGAAAACTGTAGAAAGTCAAACATGACTGCAGCCCTCCACCAGTCAGAGTGGCCCAACGGAAGCCTCTCCTCAGTGCAAGACACATGAAAGCCTCCAGAAATAAGATTCTCTGATGAGACCAAGAAAATACTTTTTGGCTTTAATTCTAAGTGGTATGTGTGGAGAAAACCATGCACCGCTCATCACCTGACAATACAGTCCCACAGTGAAGCATGGGGGTAGCAGCATTATGCTGTGAGGGTGTTTTTCAGTTGCAGGGACAGGACAACTGGTTGTAATCGAGGGAAAGATGAATGCGGCCAATTGCAGGGATATCCTGGACGAAAACCTTCTCCGGAGTGCTCAGGACCTCAGACTGGGCTGAAGGTTTACCTTCCAACAAGACAATGACCCTAAGCACACACCTAAATTAACAAAGGAGTGGCTTCACAACAACTCTGTGACTGAGCTTAAATGGCCCAGCCAGAGCCTTGACTTAAACCCAATTGAGCAACTCTGGAGAGACCTAAAAATGTCTATCCATCAACGTTTACCATCCAACCTGACAGAACTGGAGAGGATCTGCAAGGAGAAATAGGCAAAGGATCCCCAAATCCAGGTGTGGAAAAACTTGTTGCATCTTTCCAAAAAAGACTCATGGTTGTATTCGATCAAAAGGCTGCTTCTACGAAATACTGAGCAAAGGGTCTGAATACTTAGGACCACATGATATTTCAGTTTTTCTCTTTTAATAAATCTGCGAAAAATTCAATATTTTCTGTTTTTAGCAAATGGCTGCAATATAACAAAGAGTGAAAAATTTAAGGGGTTCTGAATACTTTTCGTACCCACTATATATATATATATATATTTATATATATATATACAGTGAGGTCAATAGGTATTTGATCACCCAGCGATTTTGCAAGTTCTCTTACTTAGAAATCATGGAGGGGTCTACAATTTTCAGCATAGGTGCATGTCCACTGTGAGAGACAGAATCTAAATCCGCAAGTCACATTGTATGTTTTTTTAACATTTTTTGGGGGAATTACTGTGTCAAATAAGTATTTGATCAGTTAAGTCAAATATTTAAATATTTTGGTACAGAAGGCTTTGTTAACAATTATAGAGGTCAAACAGTACCTGTAGTTCTTCACCAGGTTTGCACACACTGCAGGAGGGATTTTGGCCCACTCCTCTATACAGATCTTCTCTAGATCTGTCAGGTTTCGGGGCTGTCGCTGAGCAACACGGAGTTTCAGCTCCCTTCAAAGATTTTCAATTGGATCTAGGTCTGGAGACTGGCTGGGCCACTCCAGAACCTCTTTGGTTCTGCCCATGTTGCTACTTAGCTGATTGTGGGGTGCACAGGTGTCTTTATGATACAGGTGCTACTCATTTAGAATCATGAGCAAAGTGTAGCTGGACTATTTAAAAGCAAAATAACAGGTCTTTGAGGTTCAGAAATCTGTCTGATAAGCAAGTGATCAAATACTTACTTGACACAGTAATTCCCAAATAAATTGCTAAAAAAAATCATACAATGTGATTTCCGGATTTTTCTTTTTAGATTCTGTCTCTCACACTGGAAATGTTCTGAAAAATATTAGGCTTTCTCAATTCAGAAAAGATTGGACATTTTGTAAAATGCTGAAAATTCAACAATCAGTGATTCATTAATTCTCATTTGTTTTATTTAGTTGACAAAGAAAAGATTTTCAAAGTTTTCACTGACCAACTTTAATGTATTTTGTAAAGTCATCGTCTCTGTCATCTTCTCTTTTTACTCTTTGTAAAACATGTTTGTTCTTTAGTCAGTTTTAAAGGTTTTCAAGAGAATGGACAAATAATATATATTTGATTTGATTTCACAAAATGTACCAACTTTTCTGGAATTGTGGTTGTTCTTGGGTTTTACACGTGTAATGTAGTGTGCCCCACCTGCACACATTGTAAAACTTTTAAACTAAGTTTGTTGCAAATAGCCCTGCTTTAAGTTGTGCCCTGTTCTCCCCTTTTTCTTTATTAACTTGTTTACCACCATTGGCATTTTTTACAGCTAATAAAACCTTCTTAGAATAGATTTATACAGAACATCTGCCAGTTGTTTCATAAATGTTGAAAGAGGGAATCTGCTTCTCACTCTTCTTTCCAGTACTATCTGTTGTGGTTTGATAATATTCAAATCAGGTTTGAACTGGCCAGTTTAGAAGTCCATCTTGATGCTCCAACTGTCCATTTTTTTAAATCATGACTTTTCTGTTGTGGTTTCCTGTCATTTAGTCACATTACTTCATTGGCTACTTTTAATTTTTGCAAATATAGGCTGGGCTGCAAAGAAAGAAGATTTTAGATGCTCCTGCTAAATGGGCTTCCTTGATTTCCTTATTTTTAAAGTCACACATTTTCACAAACACTTTGTACAAAACACTGCTGAACACAAACTATGCTACTTGGACAATATAGACAATAGTTTGTTTAGGTATAACATTTGTTTGGATGCATATATTTGTTTTATATGTAGGATTATGATGAAGGTTTTTACCAACTCAATCACCACTTCAGGTAGTCCAAAAGGGCACTGAACTGATGTTTTGAACCCTGAACCCCTGATTTCATAATGGCGGCAAAAGTTGTTTGGGCTCTGCTCTTAAAGTGATCAGGTATATGGAGTTAATAAAGTAAGCAGGTGCAGGTCGCAATTTTGGTATGTGGCTTATTTCCATGTTAACATGTTTGTAATATAGTTTACTATCGGCTTGTTCTCATTCCTCTATTTTTGTTGGTGTTTTTTTCTTTCTACCAAAATCTGCCAACATCGAGTCCAAACGTATCCTTGTGATTACTTGCACCACACATAAAGAAAACAACTTTTATAAATGTTTAAATAAGTCTAGTACAGTTTGGTTTCATACACACTGCATATAATTTCACTTCCTGAATATTTCGGGAATCAGTTTGGTTGTAGAACATTTTCATTCCTGTAAATTACTGAGCTGTGTACAGTAGTACAGAAGAGTTCTATTAGAAATAAAAGGTTAACTGACAACTAAATTCAGCAGTAGTTCAGCAGTCAGTGGCCTATATGATTCACTCAGACATGTAAATCATCAGCATTTTAATAACAAAACCTTACATTTGTTTTTTACTTGTGGAAACCTACTGCAACTCTGTTTCTTAACTTTATGAGAAAGTTGCATTAAATTAATAATGCATTATTTTTCTTTTTTGCTCATTAGATGGAGATGACTACCTGACTGTTGCCCAGTCACTAAAGCGAGAGTTTGACAGCCCAGAAATCTCTGACCTGAAGTTCCTGGTTGATGGGAAGTGTATTCACGTGCACAAAGCCCTGCTTAAAATCAGGTAAATTAAAGTAACATAATCTCTCAAGTCTTTTGCACTGTTTTTAAAGTAAAATCGTTTTCCTCAGGTATGTAAATATGGTCTGAAAATAGTCTATAAATGGTCAAGAACAGATTGGGGTTTTCCCAAGCTATGTCATTTCCATGTTTAACTCAAAACCTGGCAGCTGAACTCTTTTAACATGAACATGTGGAGACATATTCTTGATCATGCATAAACGCAGCATTGCTGACAAACTGTAAGTATTATTCTTTTTGTCTCTAAAGTCACTGTTCATATTATGAAATGTACATTTCATAATGTTAACAGAACACACACAATTATTTATTAAAATATATATATATTTTTTTCTCTTCAAAATGTTTTTTAATAATTTTGTTATATTTATATATGATTTCAAGACTATATACAAGACTTCAGTGATAATAAAGCAAGTTCAGACAACAATACTGACAAGGTGTATGAATTCTGTCCTGTCTTAAATCATGTTGTGTCCAAATTCCATGTAATGTATCAACTTAACACAGACATTAGCACCGACAAGGAAAAGGAAAAAAAATCGAATGACAAAAAAAACTTACATCTTGGCCAATGAGTGAGAAGAAAACGAATGGGAACAGAGTGTTGCAATTACCCTGTGGGGTTTTTCAAACTGAAATTCTTGCATTGTTGAGCCCAGCAGAGGCGTTATTTATTTAAAGTTCATATTTGTTTTTTTTACAGCTGTAGAACAAAATGAGAGTCTTATATGCAAGTACAGACAGGACACTGAGAAGTAAGCTGTAAAAATACAGAATACTAATTACACAATTAGTGTAGTTCCTCTTCACATAGGAGTGTAATTGTAATGTGGAGTTTAAAGTCAGCAGACCAACAAGGAAATTCTTCTGGGTCTGGAATTGGAAATTATTTTTTGAGTGTTTACAAGAGTGGAATAATTAACTTTATACCCTTAAATGAGCTTTATACTGTGTCTTAACCAATATTATTAAACAGCTCTCTGGAATGCTTGAGTCTGATTGGTCAGTTGAGACATTTGCAGGTTCGTTCTTTTAAAATAATAACCGCTCCAAAGTAATAACGCATAGCCAGTACTACTTGTATGTTCATAATCCCTCCGCGCCAACAAAGATTACCATTTGGCACCATCTTGTGACAAACACTGGACAACATAAGGTTCAATTTAATACTTGTAAATAACTAAAACACATACGTTATTATATATTCATATGTAGATGTTATAAATTGTCTTACTAATGTTTGAATGTTAGTCACGTGGTAACGTTACTATATCGTTTCGCGGAAGGATGAAAATGTAAATTTAAAACAAATATGCAAGTAAAATGTTTTAAATTCATATTCATGTCCAGTTTTTTTTCCTTGTGTGGCAAGTAGCCATGTAATAAGCGGGATAATTTACAGACTGCCTGTAGTTATCGTGAAATAAGCCCCTTCAGCATGCATACATTATCCCTTACGTAACCAAATGATAATACAATATATAATGAAGGATTTTACATGTCAACTTGAGCTTTTGTTCTTCTATGCTTAAGGGAATCGATGCTTCTTACTGAATAACCTTTGTAGCTTTATTAAGGAGCAGTCTATACTTAATTTGTATAGTGAAGACTATACAGTGATTTCTTTCACATTTAATTTAATTTCTGTAGTAGGCTACTTCTTAGTTAAATACTTCTGTTAGATTACCTTTCAGATAAAGTTAAAGCACTGTTTTATTTTGTTTGCATGTTTGTTCTGTTGTATTCACAGTATTAAGGAAATTTGCTTGTAATTTATTTATTTGGTTATTGGCTGTTTACTTGTCTTTAACGTTTAAACTTTATATTAAGTAGACTACTTTTAGTTTTTGCTGCTGTGTTTTAAAGATTTGTGAAATTTTACATTTTAATATCTTCTTGTTACAGTGTAATTATACATTTACAGTAAGAACTGAGTGATATTAATAAAAAGGTGACATATCATTAAAATCAAAATTGTCCAGGTTTTTAGTCCAGGTGCTACAATCATGCCCCCAATACCAACCAAGGAAGCATGAAAAAGATTAGCCCAGGAACTTTGTATTAGTAAGTCTTTTTCTGAAAAAAAACCCCAAACAAACAAACAAGTCTGATCTCACTCCCCTCATGGAGTTGCAAAGGAATTTCATTGTAATAACACCACCCCTTAATCTGTAATGTTTTACCCAGAGGAGACAAGAGAGCAGTGGATTTATTGATTTATTTACTGTAACTCATATTGCTGCATTTTGTTAGATTCAGTTTTAAATGTAAACTTGTGTGTAAATGAGAACTTAGTTTATTACTCATAGGTCTCTGACAGTTACTTTCTGTTGATGTCCTTCTGATGTGTGCACTCAGAAAACCATAACATATCAGAATTGTTAACTAATATGGTTTAAAACACATAATTTCTGCGTGACAAACATGACAATCAGAATTAAAACAAATGATTTTAGCAGTTACAAGCTGGAATGGCACAGATCTATTTTGGAAAAGGGGATGGGGAGTAGCAGCTTATTTGCATAAAAAAAAAACAGGCACGGAAAATCTGCCTTTTTCTGCTTCAACTCAAAATAGGTATTTTCAAACAGTGTTAATTTCAATGATGAATAATTGTCGTCATAATGTTAGTCAACAAAAAAATTTTCACCGTCGAAAATGAGACGATAAGACAAAAACTATGACGAGATTATTTTAACACGAATGTGCTGCCTCCTTTAATTAGATGTACTTACTGTGTGGTTAGGGTTTGACTTATTGGCTTTGACTTATTGTTTTTTATAATAGTAAGACCTTAAAATAAAGTGTTATTCATATTTTAATTACAATTAATAGACCATAATAATAATAATAAATAATATGTTTCTGGTTCTATTGATAGGTGTGAGCATTTCCGAGCATTGCTGAACGAGACTGATGAAGAGACCATAGAAATTCATCAGTTCTCTTATCTGGTGTATCGTGCATTCTTGGAGTACCTGTATACTGATACCATCAACCTCCCACCTGAGGATGCCATTGGTAAACCGCACCCTTAATGACTGCTAGATCACGGTCATAGATCCATTTATTACATTAAGTTGCATTGATTTATTTGTTTAAATCCACAAATACATACCTATTTGACATGTTTTTACATGGAGTCCAACATGACACAATGGAAAACTTGTTAAAGGGTTAGTTCACCCAAAAATGAAAATCCTGTCATTAATTATCATGTCATTTCAAACCTGTAAGACCTTCGTTCATCAAATCGGAGCACTCTTTGACCCTTTATAAAGAACACCGCAACTGCAAGAATTCCAGGTCCAGAAACGTTACAAGACATTAGTAAAAGGGTCCATGGGACATCAGTGGTTCAACGCGTAATTTTACGAAGCTATGAGAATACTTTTTGTGTGGAAAAAAAAACAATTAAAAATATTATTTATTTAACAATTCTTCTTCCTGAGTTACCATCTCTGTCATTTTGGTAATTCATGTAATCAGCATTTATCATCAAAGGTATTCTTGTAGCTTCAAAAATTATGGTTGAAACACTGATGTCACAATGTCCTTGCTACGTTTCTGGATCTGGGAACATTGCAGTCGCGTCTCTAAAGGGTCAGTGAGCGCTCCGATTTCATCAAAACTAACTAAGGTCTTATGGGTTTGGAATGACATGAGGGTAAATAATTAATGACAGAATTTGAATTTTTGGGTGAACTAACCCTTTAACTATACCGTATAGCAGCATTTATTTTTTAAAATATTTGACTGATGTTTTTTAGTGTTTATGATCCTATGATCGTTGCATTGTAAAGGTCTACTGGATTTGGCCACATACTACCGTGAGAGCCGCCTGAAAAGACTGTGTCAGGATACAATCAAGAGAGGCATCACAGAGGAGAACGCTATAACACTGCTCTCCGCTGCTGTCAAATATGAAGCCCGGGTGAGTGTGCACATATCATTCATATATCCATACAGTTAAATACAGGTCCTGTTCCAAATGTTAGTGAGATAAACATTAACATGTTGCTAAGCTAACAATTCCATACTCAAAATGTTCAAAGACAACATAAGATACACAAGAGACTGGTGTAACATATTGTTGAACTTATAACTTAATGAACTAATACAAAAAACGCATTAACAATCAATTCAACTGATTTTAATGTTAGCATACTGCTAAGCTAATTATGAAGACTCTAATAAGCACAAAAAAGCACATATTGGTTTAAATAGATATTATCGTATTGCTACAGTACAATACAGTTTGATGTTAACTAACAGCTTTATACTGAAAGAAGTGAAAACGACACAAATATTGGGTGAAATAGCTTAAATAAAGTACACAGGTGATAACTAACACTCAAGGTTGATGCATAGTTAGGCAGCTCACTAGGTTTTGGAACAGAGCCCTAAACGGACATATATTTGCAATTTCATATATTATTCTGTAGGTCTTTGGTGGTGGTTCTCTTTCTCGTTGAATGAGCCCATCCACTCTTCATGTGCAGGATCTGGAAGAGTTCTGTTTCAAGTTTTGCGTTAACCACCTGACGGCTGTCACTCAGACGCAGGCCTTCGCCGATATGGACCACGATCTGCTGAAGAACTTCATCAGCAAAGCAAGCCGCTATGGGGCATTCAAAAACTAAAGAAAGATACTGGCTAAGGAGGTATTTTGCTTTGGCTTGGCTACATCCAGACAAGTTATCTTTAATACCTCAGATTCAAAGAGAAAGGAGCCAAATTACTGTGGTGCAACCCTGAAGAAGTGGTAAAAGCCACAGCACAGATTGTCTTCTGGGTCCTGTGCCTTTAGATTACATCCCTGTCATAAGCCCTATGTAAATGGAAGAATTCAAGACTTAATTTTTAAGGGACCAGACGAGTCTTAAAAGATTGTATTTGAAATAGCTAAATGAAAAGAAACTTCTGAGGTGCTTTGTGAGCAAGGGATTCATCTGTGCATAAGCAAAAGGGAAGACCATTTCATGTAGGAGATGGCTGATGGGAGAAAGAGTTGCTTTTCTGTTACTAAATTATTGTTTTGGATCAAGATCACAATAATTTGCATGTTAATAATTTCCTGTCCTTATATATATATATATATATATAAGTACAGTCAGCCAAACAAGTTGTCCATCTCAAATCCATCTATCACTGACCTTTATAAACAGGCCAACAGTTGTAGCTCCTGAGGGAGGTAACCTGTGTCATAGGATATCATATTTTTTCCCCTGGCATTAGAAGAAACTTTACACAGTAATATTTCATATTCGAGTGGTATAGTTTTATTTTTTAAGTATAATATTAAGTGGCTAGAATTGCATTTACAGTTCCAACTAATGTCATTTATGTTATTTTTTATTACTGACAGTAATGCTACTTTTGATATATTTGCGCTCTTTCTATGTATCAGTATTATTTTGTCAGAAGGGTATATGTCTGTGATTCAGTTAAGTCATGTTTTTACAAACAAGTGTTGATGAAATCTCTCAAAAACTGTCAAGGAACTGTTCAGACCATATTTCAGTAAATAAAAATAAAAAAACAGGAAATTATTTTGCTTAAGTAAACCCTGGTTTTTGGTTGTTTAAAACACACACATTTTAGCATGTTATTATTAATGTATTTTTGTGGGGGGGTTTTTTGGACTGAAGTACTATATGGGCCAGATATTTTTTTCATAACAACTGTGAAGTTGGGAAATAGTGCCGCCTGGTGGTGTGCTGCTGCAAAACTAACCATGTGCCCATATTATGTCATTCATTCATTTTCCAGAGACGCTGAAGACTTCCTTTTACCCACAGTAAATGGGACAGACATTTTTATCATTCATCATAGTATCAACCAAAAAATAAATAAAAATCTTGAAATAGCACTTAAAGCAACAAGCATATAACCGTATATAATTCAGGTGTTTACAGTAAGTTAGGAGGTGTTAAGCAAGCACAGCCTGACACATTTAGAAAGAGCTTTCTCTCTCTCACACAGGTCACAATGTCTTGATTCTTGATGGTCAGTTGTTACAGTCTGTTCATACTTGTTTACACAGTCAGCGGTTTCTGTTGGGTTGTAGATATTTTTACATGATTTCCTTGTTTTGTAACCCCATAAATTAGGGTCAGGACCACTAACCCTGCCCGATTGCCAAGCTAGGGTTGTTAAATGTTTCCCAGTGGTCATGTTATAAATGGGGACTTAAATAATTTGACACTTGAATAGTCTCCTTAAGATGATATAACTTAACTGTTTTCATTTAAACAAATGTCATACAGCACTGTCATACAGAAGATTTAAATAAATATCCTACATGATAAGTTATTGTGTTTGGGAAAAGTTATTACTGCAAATATAACATTGCAATATACAGCATTTTTTGTATATTTAAAAAATATTTAAATAGCCTACTATTTAAAATACAAAACAGATATATACTGTATAGGTTAGATGTCTTACTGAATAAGACATCAGACTACAGATTGTGTAAAGGACATATCATGCACCTGATTCCTGTGATCTGTCTCGAGCTCATCTAAGTGCTCTGGTCTCCGTTGACGATCAGGGCTGTAGACATCATCTCTTGGTGTTGATCCATCATCTGATCTGGATACGGACTGAGAAACAAAAATAAGAAAGACACAGACTAATATTAGCATAGATGCCATTCTTTTTACAATGTAATGAGTACATTGTGTCTTATGAAGAGTGTTAAAGACATGTCTTTAATCTAGATTTAAACTGACAGAGAGTGTGTCTTCCTCCTGAACAGTGTTAGGTAGATTGTTCCAGAGTTTGTGTACTAAATAGGAGAAGGATCTGCTGCCTGGATTCCATTTTGATATTCCAAATATTATCAAATGGTCAGAGTTTTGAGAACGTAGCGGGTGTGAAAGACTATACCATCTCACTCAAGTACTGAGGAGCTGAGCCATTCAGGGCTTTATAAGTAATTAACAGGATTTCAAAAACTATACAATGTTTGATAGGGAGCCAGTGCAGTGTTGACAGAACCTGGCTAATACGGTCATACTTCCTGGTTCTAGTAAGGACTCTAGCATGCAGAACAACCACCCAATAAAACATCACAATAGTTTAACCTTAAGGTCACAAACTCATGAATTAACATTTCTACATTTAATGTTGAGAGCATAGGTCACAATTTAGATATGTTTTTGAGATGTTTTACAAATGCTAGAAACATGAGTTTGAAAGGAAAGATCTAGGTTCCTAGTTGAAGAAGAATTGACAGAGCAGATAGTGTTCTACATTTTTACATGTGAGGTTTTTAGGTCTAATAAATAACACCTATATAATTTAATTTGTAAGGTTTGAGAAAATGAGCTAAAAGAAATTTAATTCAATTTAATTCTTTTTTGCTTGTAATCCTCCTGGGAGAGAGGTCTCGCAGATTTGGCAGATGACCTGCCATAAAACGAGATCTTGGGATTTGAA
>JAUCMU010000027.1:2704925-2724858 GCA_032275025.1 Enteromius treurensis | reverse complement strand
GTAGGGTACATGTCAATTGGAACACAGCTCATGCACGGAGCTCTCTTTTAATGAGCTGATTATCAGAATCAGGTGCGCTAACAAAGAGAGACACGCAAAAAATGCAGAGCAGTGGGGCGCGAGGACCAGGATTGAGAACCACTGCAGTACTATGATATGGTCTAAATCCTGACTGGAAATCCTCACAGATACTATTTTTCTCTAAATACAATTGTGGGGATACTACCTTGGAGATTTGCGATAGTTCTGTAATTAACTAAATCTTTGGGGTCAAGCTGCATGTTTTTTATGAGAGGCTTAATAACAGCTAGTTTGAAGGTTTTGGGGACATATCCTAATGGCAATGATGAATTAATAATAGCCAAAAGAGGATTTATGTTTTCTGGAAGCAGCTCTTTTAGTAGTTTAGATGGAGTAGAGTCTAGCATGCACTTTGTGGGTTTAGATGATTTAACAAGTTTATATAAATTCTTCCTCTCCTGTGGTAAAGAATGAGTGGAATCTTTCTTCAGGGGATCTACAGTGCATCTGATGTGATTCTGTAGCTGATGGCTGCACGGTTACAATTTTATGTCTGATGATAGCAATTCTGGAAAAGGAAATTCTGCACCTCTGACTTTCAGTTGTCTTTCAAATGTCTTTAAATGCATTTTTATCATCAACATGGATATTAAAATTAAGACTTATCTGCAGCCAGTACGAACTCGGGTAGAAAATCAGCAAATTCTTTAATAAAGTCTTTGTGGTGCCCTGGTGGCCTGTATACAGTAGCCAGTACAAACATTACAGGGGATTTATAACTAACACGTTTTTCTCTAGATCATGGTTTCTCTTCTTACAATGGAGGTCCAGTGCACTGCAGAGTTTAGCTCTAACCGTAATCAAACACACCTGAGCATGTTAATCAGTGTTTTAATTAGTCACTAGAAAATCACAGGTAGGTGAGTTTTACCAGGGTTGGAGCTAAACTTTGCAATGCATTGGACCTCCTGGGTAAGATCTGAGAAACCCTGCTCTAGATAATGTTATATGCAGCACCAAAATTTCAAATGAGTTATACTTAAAGCCTGCCTTTTGAGTCTTTTCAGAAAGTTTCATAAGACCAATAAAAAAAATACTGAATTGTTGGCCTTCTAGAATGTATGTTCATTTATTTTATATGAACTCAACACTTGGTAGGGGCTCCTTTTGCTTTAATTACTGCCTCAATTCGGCATGGGATAGAGGTGATCAGTTTGTGGCACTGCTGAGGTGGTATGGAAGCCCAGGTTTCTTTGACAGTGCCTTCAGCTCATCAACATTTTTGGTCTCTTGTTTCTCAGTTTCCTCTTGACAATATTCCACAGGTTCTCTATGGGGTTCAGGTCTGGTAAGTTTGCGGGCCAGTCAAGCATACCAACACCATGGCCATTTAACAATTACATTTACAAGTACTTAGCATGTTAACAATGTAAATGTAATTTAACCAACTTTTGGTGCTTTTGGCAGTGCTGCTGGAAAATGAAATCAGCATCTTTAAAAAAAAAAATGGTCGGCAGAAGGAAGCATGAAGTGCTCCAAAATTTCTTGGTAAATTCTGATGGGGTGCAGTTTTCAACGTTGGTTTTCAAACATTGCCTCCCAAATCATCACAGACTGTGTAAACTTAACACTGGGCTTCATGTAACTTGGGCTATGAGCTTCTCCACCCTTACTCCTGACTCTAGGACCTTGGTTTCCAAATGAGATACAAAACGTGCTCTCATCTAAAAAGAGGACTTTGGACCAGTTCCAGTTCTTCTTCTCAGCCCAGGTAAGACGCTTCTAACATTATCTGTGGTTTAGGAGTGGCTTAACAAGAGAAATACAACAACCAAATTCCTTGACATGTCTGAGTGTGGTGGCTCTTGATGCCTTGACTCCAGCCACAGTCCGTTCCCTGTGAAGTTCACCCAAATTCTTAAATCAATTTTGCTCGATTTTGCTCTTGGTTCGCTGTGCATCTTTTTCTTTCACACTTTTTTCTTCCACTCAACTTTCTGTTAACATGCTTGTATACAGCACTCTGTAAACAGCCAGCTTCTTTGGCATGAATGTTTGTGGCCTACCCTCCTTGTGAAGGGTGTCAATGATTGTCTTATAGTGAACCAAACTGAGAGACCATTTTGAAGGCCCAGGAAACATTTGCAGTTGTTTTGAGTTGATTAGCTGATCGGCATTGTCACCATATTCTAATTTGTTGAGACAGTGAATTGGTGGGTTTTTGTTAAATGTGAGTCTAAATCATCACAATTAAAATAATCAAAGACTTAAAGTAAACTACTTAATTCTGTGCGTACTGAATTAATTTAATACATGAGTTTCACAATTTGATTTGAATTATTGAAATAACTTTTCCACGACATTCTAATTTATGGAGATGCACAGTACAATCCATTACTACTGCGTTTCCATGCCTTCACAGCCTCCTTTTCATCCCTGTCAAAAAGCGTGATACTTTCGCCATTAACATTGCTATATAGCCCTTGGGACTTCTGTACAATTTGCTGCTGCACGGCATGTTTTGTGTGCTCATCTGCCTATGAGTGGCGCTCTATGCGCATTTAACACACAGGTTGTGTTTTAAAACATTGTGAGCCGCCTACCTAGACAGCATTTTGGGGACTACAAGCGCCTTGTGAAAAAAAAAACATTTTTTTTTAATAGCATAAATGCACCTATCATTTTGTCCAAAACGCTGCTGAACTGCGACGATAACTGGCCGAGATCAACGGAATGATGCAATAAAATGTTGTCTAGCTAGGGAACTTGCTGTGTTTTTTGGGACACAAACCATATTTGGTCACTTCATTTCTCACCGTTCATTCCTGCTATCAGCGTCCTGTGGTGCGCGTCTGGCTCTCTTCTCATCCTCTCCGCCTGATTTTTCACTCGTCTTGAGGATGCTGTGCGGAATCAAACACTCATTCGTTTTCTGCATCGGTCGTGCAGCGTTTCCTCGCGGATGCTGAAGATCAGGTAAGACTGTGTGTGTGTTTGTGGATAATGTGATGGCGCACACACAGAGCATCACATATTCTCCTGCTGTCGTGTGTATCTGCAGCAGAACTCAATGTGTGCTTATATCACATGCTGTTTTTCTCGCGGTATGATAGCGGTCGATGTGCCATGTAGGCTATTTACATTTATCACGCATAGAAACTGAATTAATAAATGTGTGTAATGTTTTTTTTATGTGTATTGCAATGATATTTAGTTTATGCTGTTCTAATAATTTTTGGTGGATGTTTGCACGTCTTTATAATAATAATAATTAATTAATTTTAATATACTAGTTACATAATATTAAGTAAACCTACATTCATATAAATATACCCTATGCTTATATTAAAATATCCATGTACACGATTTAAAGACATATATATTAAAATAAGTATCACCAAAAAGTAAAATAATAACAATAACTACAATACCAATTTTATGGATCATGCAGTTAGTATACTTTAGATGTACATAATAAATTAAATTAAATACAACAAAATATATCAATAATGTTACTATAATGAAACAACCTATAACCCTATATAAAATTAAATAAAATTAAATGTTTTTGTGCGTGTATATTTATGTTAGAGCGTATGTTTAGTAATAATAAATAATATTTGAATATTTATGTAATCATATCTATGTTAATGCATCATGCATTGTGTATAGCTTATTACTTATCAACAACAGTTATATAGATGTATTAACATATATATATATTTTTTAAAGTATTGATGTTATGTTGATAAGATTAATACAAATAGTCTTCTCTGTCTACATTTTGCAGTCCAATAAGAAAATATATAGCATGCAAAATGCAGATATATTTTCCAACTGTGTCATAAAACCATAATGGTGTTATATTTCATTCTTTTCCCCCCCCTCTCATTTCTTTTCAAAACTGATTGACAGGCTGATTGATTAGCATGAAATTATTAAAGAGCCTTGTTTCCTGCGATGCCAAAAATACAAACTCTTGGTTAACTAAATTTTTCCTTTCATCATGTGCGTACAATGTTAAGTGTATGCTCTGAAGAATTCAAACTTTTTTTTTTATCAGTTCTGAATCCGCTATTCTAAATGTGTTTGATCAAGACAAAAACAAGGAGTATACATTCACAGTATGTAAATATCAAAACAAGTGTACAATAAAAATCAGGAACACAACACACTTTCTGTTTTAATTCACACTTTGTGTCAGCTTGTGAAACTAAAAATTCTAAATCCTTTGAGTAAAGAAAAGAACATTTATATACAATAAATCCCTTCACACAAAGCTAATGAGGGATTTGCTTTTGAAAGGGAAAGGAGGCGTGGCCTCTGGTTTCATTTGGATGTTAATATTTAATTAGCACTGTAGCTCTGAGAGTGGAAATCGCTGCTTCCATATGGGAGATGAAAAAAAAGTGGCTAAAATGACACACACACATAAGGAAAGACAGATGTAACATGTTTCTCTAATCCAGGTCCCTTTTAGGTTAGCTGTTTGATTAGTGAACAGGTGCAGTGGACATGCTCTAAATGCATCATGGGACATGCATCTTAATGACTATGACAGCAATTTGCCTCTTGAACTTCCTGTTGCCGGCCGCATTACTGCCTGTAGCACTCTAAATGTGTTACAGTGTCATGAAAGAGGAAAAACAATGAGGTGGAAGTAACAAAGACAGCCTCTCATGGCCGTTGGCTGTTGGTTTCATGCTGACGCCTTAAGGAACACGCTGTAAGTGTTTCATTTATACTTCATGCATCAGTCAAAATGAGACCTGTCTGTCCATACCGTATGTCAACCGCCTCTCTTTTTTTCTCTTGCTCAATCTAAAGGTACTTAGCATGTTAACACTAAACTGTAAACTAAAACATTTCAGTATATTTCAGTGCATTGTGAAGATTAATTGCACAGGCACTGTAGACACTAAATTGAATTGACATTGCACAATACAAAAACGTTGAATTTCATTTAAGTTATAAAAAAAATGTAATTGCTTTAAAAAGAGTTAAAGTCATGTGAAAACAAAAGTTTTGCCAAAACTTACTGATCATATCAGTGTAGAGAGACAGACAGACAGACAAATCAACACACTCTAGTGGAAAACCATAAAAAATTGTTAAGTTTTGGCAAATTCATTCAAAAAAACTACCTCATTGAAGAGTATTTTTTTCTCATGGCAGATAAATAAATACACACTGTTATAACTGTTTCATGTTTTGGAAAATTGGTGACTTTCTAAAAAGTGTATGTTTTTCATAAAAATCTAATTGCATTAATTCATATGAAATTGGCACCTCATAAAATAGCTACATATTTTCATTAGATTGATAAAAAGGTGGACGGACCGATAGAACATTTAAAAATGTTGCCAATATATCATGAATGCATCTGGATGTATTTCTGGCATCAGGACAGCAGAATTACTGCAGGGCTGATGCTGCAGAAAAGAAAACTGCATGGGATCGCATGTATTGAGTGACTGAGCTTCCTTTGTATCTTTTTGAACTTTGTCTATGTCAAACATTCAGGTGCAAAAATAAAATATGAGAATATATATAACACTGAATATAGAAGTTGAACATTTGTAAATAAAAATAGGCTAACTAATGTGCATCTGTTACATCCATGCCAGGCTTCTCTCTGCGTAGATACCACACACACTCTCACCAGAATTCTAATCACCACAACCTGCATCGAATAGGGTCACCACATAAAACCACACACCACACAGCACTGTTTGCCCGAGCTCATTCTCGACAAGTGGACTTTGGCAAGCTCCTACACTAACTTTTACTTACCTGAATACCTACCTTGTGATATCCCTTGTGTTCTCCCCTGGGATCTCTGTTTGATCCCCAGGCTCCTTGGATTTCCCTCTGTGTCTCCAGCGTCCGGAATTGTGGTTGTGGTCTTCCCCAACTGTGTGTTCTCCAGCAATCTCTCTCTAACCTGCAAGACAGAAGCATAGTGATTACTTCCAGTGTGCTCTAACTATCATCTGCTCTGATACTCACCTCAGTATTCCTCCCAATCACTGTCACTGCTCTGCTGCCTTTACATAAAACCTATTTGTTTACTTACCTCCTGTGTTGCAGTCCGCGTCTTTACAACATCTGAGTAAATACTAAGCTTATCTATTTTGTTATCTTGCTGAAAGCTATGTGTGTGGTCGTTGTCTCTCGTCTTCCCCAACTGTGTGTTCTCCAGCGATCTCTCTCTCTCTAACCTGCAAGGCAGAAGCATAGTGATTACTCCAACATTCCAGTGTGCTCTAACTATCATCTGCTCTGAGACTCACCTCAGTATTCCTCCCAATCACTGTCACTGCTCTGCTGCCTTTAAATAAAGAATTATTATTTACTTACCTCCTGTGTTGCAGTCCGCTTCCTAACTGAAGTTCGGAGCCTCGGACCAAAACTGCAGCATGACTTCAACAGACCCATTCCAGGAATTAGTGGACAATCTTCGACGAGCATTATTTACGACAGCACCACGATCACCATCACCACCGCCACCGCCACCCGCTTCACCGGTAACATTCTCTGAAATTCCACACATTAGCTGCGGCCAGCTGATGAAATGATCACCTGTTGCTTACCTTCTTTCGTCAGGGTCTCGAACCAAACCTTCGTCATATGCTGGCCACCCATGATGATTCAATCGGACTGGAAAAATTTATACAGCTGGCTATTCGCTGTTCCACCCATGTACAGTCTTACTCTGCCTCTTCTCCAAGCACTCTAACCGCCTCTACCAGCCCGCCAGTTTATCCAAGCCCTCCAGAACCCTTTCCAGATCTTATGCAAGTGGAATTAAAATGTCTAAAGCCCAATGAGCATCAGGGGCGAATGACAATAGGTCTTTGCATATATTGTGGACAAGCTGGACATCTCATTCATGAATGTCCTCGTCGACCTCCGCACCCTGTGGTGAGTATGATTCTTACTATGCAAGAAAAGATTTCTCCACTCACCTCCACTGTGACACTTACTGCTCGTGGCCTCTCTATTTCAGTTGCCGCCCTCTTTGATTCAGGCTCTGCGGGCAACTTCAATGTCGGCCTCAAAACTACGCCCTCTGATATGATCTATCACGTTCAATCAGCTACTGGACAATCACTTGCTAATCAGAACGTAAGAAGAAAGGCAGGACCGTTGCATCTTCAAGTCGGCCAGTGTCACAAAGAGGAGCTCAGTCTATTGGTTCTAGGGCGTCTGTGGTTGGCAAGACATAACCCCATCCTCTCTTGGCGGTCAGGTGAGATACTCCAATGGGGCTCTGAATGTTGGCCAGAGTACATCCCAGATTCGCCACTTTAGACTTTCACGCCACTTCCTGTGTGTTTGACCTCGATAGAAAGCCCCTTAGAACAACAATCCGTTGACATTCCTCAATGTTATGCCTCATTTAAGGACATCTTATGCCCCAAGAGAGCTGCCCGACTGCCACCACATCAGCCATGGGACAGTGCCATAGATCTGCTCCCGGATGCTCCAGTGCCCCACGGAAAAATCTACCCACTATCCATACCCGAAAGTAAGGCCATGGAGCAATATATTCAGGAAGCCCTCAATAATGGTTACATCCATCCCTCCACGTCGCCTGCTGCATCAAGTTTCTTCTTCGTTGCCAAGAAGTATGGTGGGCTGAGACCTTAGATTGATTACCGTTCACTCAACAAAAGTACTGTGCTCTTTAAATATCCCCTTCCACTCATCACATCGGCCATCGAAAGACACGCAGGAGCCACCATTTTCATTAAACTTGACCTAAGTGCTTATAATTTAATAAGAATTTGTGAAGGAGACGAGTTGAAAACTGCTTTCATTACCCCTACCGGCCGCTACGAAAATCTTGTCATGCTTTATGGACTTGTTAACGCCACTTCTATATTTCAAAACTTTATGCATGATATCCTCCGAGACTACCTACATCATTTTGTTGTCATTTACATTTATGAAATTCTGATCTACTCCACCAACATGCAAGAACACCAGATCCACGTCGAAAAGGTACCAACTCTATCTCAAGGCTGAAAAGTGTTCTTTTCATCAACCCTCCATCCAGTTTCTTGGCTACTATATTGATCAAACTGGTGTCCGCATGGATGAAGTCAAAGTCGAAACTGTCACTAGCTGGCCCATACCCATCACCATTAAAGATCTCCTGAAGTTCCTCGGCTTTGCAAATTTCTGCCGCAGATTCATTAATAATTATAGCATCCTCACCAGCCCACTCACCTCTTTACTCTGCAACAAAACCAAATCATTGTCTTGGACCCCTGAAGCAGCCCAAGCTTTCCAAGCCCTCAAAGTTGCCTTCACCACAGCACCACTCCTTAAACATCCCAATCCCCAGCTTCCTTTTATAGTTGAAGTCGATTATTTCATGAGTCTGGAAGGCTTTCTTTAAACTCCTAGGTGTGATTGTAATCCTCAGTTCTGGATTCCATCCCCAGGCAAATGGACAAACTGAACGCCAAGGGGGCGTTTCCTCCGTAACCTTCTGCCACGGCCACCAAACCTCCTGGAACCAGTATCTGGGCTGGGCCGAGTACGCCCAGAATTCGCTTCTTCAAGCCTCCACTGGTCTCACTCCATTTCAGTGTGTACTCTGTTTCCAGCCTCCACTATTCCCTTGGAACAGAGAACCATCAGACGTACCTGCTGTGGACTACTGATTCTGGGAAAGTGAGAGAGTCTGGGACAAAGCTCACCATCATCTCCAACGGGCAGTGCGCAGGCAGAAGACCATGGCTGATAGGCGTAGATCGGAAGCCGCCTACTATCAAGTAGGCCAAATCGTCTGGCTGTCTAGCCATGATGATACAGGCTGCCCTGTAGAAAGCTAAGTCCAAGGTTTCTTGGTCCCTTCACCATAGAGGAGCAGATCATCAGTCCCCTTTCGCCTTCACCTGCTACCACAGTAAAGAATTCATCCCATGTCTTACTATTAAAGCCCTACACTGACCCTGTTCTTCCCTCCACAGAGCCTGGCCGTACAGAAGAACCCCCTCTTCCTCCATTGGTTGTTGATGAGGGTTCCATTTACAAGGTCCACAAAATTCTGAATTCCAGACGTCGCGGTGGACTAGATATGGACCTTAAGGGCGTTCTTGGGTTCCTAGAGAGGATGTTCTTGATCCCATATCACTGGAAGAGTTTCACTCCACTCATCCAGATTGTCCAGTACCCCGAGGCAGAGGAAGACCACCGCGGCGTCTGAGGGGTCCAGCCTCGGGAGGAGGCCCTGGAGGAGGGGTTAATGTTACATCCATGCCAGGCTCCTCCTTTACTCAGACACAAAGCTCACACTCACCAGAATTCTAATGAACACCACCTGCATCGTATCACAGCACCAATCAGCCACCACATAAAACCACACACCACACAGCACTGTTTGTCCAAGCTCGTTCTCGACAAGTTTGGCAAGCTCTAACGCTAACCTTTACTTGCCTGAATACCTACCTTGTGACATCCCTTGTGTTCTCCTCAACCTCTGTTTGATCCCCAGGCTCCTTGGATTTCCCTCTGTGTCTCCAGCGTCCGGAATTGTGGTTTTGGTCTTCCCCAACTGTCTGTTCTCCAGCAATCTCTCTTTCTAACCTGCAAGACAGAAGCATAGGGATTACTTCCAGTGTGCTCTAACTATCATCTGCTCTGATACTCACCTCAGTATTCCTCCCAATCACTGTCACTGCTCTGCTGCCTTTACATAAAAACCTATTGTTTACTTACCTCCTGTGTTGCAGTCCGCGTCCTAACAACATCTGAGTAAATACTAAGCTTATCTATTTTGTTATCTTGCTGAAAGCTATGTGTGATTCAAATGTATGAAAATGCGTTTCATCAAACAAATAGACTTAGCACAATTTGTGTTTGGCTTTTGCTAACCTGTGAATTTTTAAAGCACTTTAAATGTGAATTCAAGTAAAAATCTGTAGTAAATTATGTTTATCCCCCTCCCAGATATAGCGTTTTTGCTGCAAAACACAAGTTGTCATGGTCATTTGCTGTAAAAAGTCACAATTCACCACAGAGAAGGAATTCATCATGCATTGAACAAACTTGAGACTTGAAAAAAGTAGAAACAAAGCATCACAGCACTCTCATATCTGTTTACTGTCAGCTCAACATCCATCAGCCAGGAGGAAACCTCATCCCACTGATTAAGCCACACAGAGATTCCTCCAGTCAGTATAAGAGACTGATTTTAAGTTGGACTTTTTCAGTTAATCTGATTGGTGCTTTGTTTCCTCTAATAACACACTAATATATGAGACAGAAACCAAAGAGCTTTAAAAAAAAAAGACTTTGAACTTTGATCTTCTTGCAATTCAAGATTCATTGAATTGCAAGGCTCCAGATGCTGTTAATGGCTAGTGAAATACTTAAGCTTCATAGCTGTTTAAAACTGTGTCCAATAGCCGGTATTTAGCATATAAATATAAGGCATGTCTAATGTATAAATTTGTCATTAACCCATTGAGGATGCGGACGTTGGGTAAAATTTTGGTTCATAGACATATTTTGAAATCCTATTTGTCCCTTTCTTTTGCAACCTTTATATATGTGTGTGTTTATTTATAATCCCAAGAAATCTTACATTTCTGTGATTGTGGTATAGTTTAAGAACATGCAACCATTGCTGAATAATGTAACTAAATCAAATGTAATTAAATACAACACTGAAAATTAAATAAAAAGGCAGTTCTAACATCCAAGTTTCTGACACATGTAATGAATAAGCTTCTGAATGAGCTCTGTCTATGGCACTGCTTACAAGTAATATACCAGTGTCAGCATAAAGCCCAAGACTAAAGTATTAGTTTAGTTAATCTCACCATTTAATAAGGGACTGTCATCCTTTAAGCTCAAGTTGTTCCAACCCTGTATGAATATCTTTATTCTGCTCCCCATGGTTCAGTTGTTTTTCAATGAAAGTCAACATCCAACCATCAACTGTTTTGTCCCCATATTCTTAAAAATATAAAATAAAACATTTAAAGTTGTATCCCGACTTGTTCTGTGTGCCAATTTGTACCTAAACTACAGCCTAAAAGTATGTAGTAAAAGTGATACTGTAAATGTAAAAATGTGCCCTGTCACATGTAAACTGTGGAATAATTAGTATTCAAATCTGTCTAAAAGCTCAAACTCTCCCTAGTGTTGGGCTGTGAAGTCTTTGAAACTTTTAACTTCTGAGCCTTTTTTGTGAAAGTAGGTCAAGTGGAAGGTTGTGTGTTTGGTATAAGAAAGTTTACGTGGATGTGCGGAGTTGAGCTTTGGGTTGCCAGATTCATTTAATTGGTTTGTGGAAATAATTAAATGAGCATTTTTGTTTTATTTACAAAACAATATAATATTTATGACAATATATTTCCAGAATAATTTAATATTTATCTAAATCTTGCTGTGCGTAACAAAGATTTCAAATAGAGGCTTTGCAATGCCATAGAAGAACAATTTGGGGGCAACAGTTACTTAAAGAACCGCATTTTTAAAAAGAAAAACCCTTTTAAGCTAAAGGACCTTTGTTTTCAAAATTGTGATTAAATTGAAGAATGTTTTTGATGGTAAATTTTTCCTAAATTTGACATGCTTTGTGCTCCTTTAAATTTTGAGTAGCTTGTTGCTTGACAAGCTGCATTTTCAAAGTAGCTTAACCGACACTGGTTGTTTTCATTGTCTATTTCTGTCTACCTTCCTCTAGTAAATAATTGAACTCCTGACTCTAAACCGTCGTGATGATCTGTTGCAGGGGCCCTTTTGAGATGTACTCTAAATCTCTTCATGCTGTCCTACAGTGCTGCATTTCTGTGACCTGCAGATCTGACTATGATGTGACTTGTCACATGCGACTGACAGTCATATTAACAATCACTCTGTGACAGTTAGTCACTGTCTCTGGCAGCTCAACAGCGACTGTTAAGATTATTCCATGACATTTAGCATGATCATGTCATTGGGGATTGGAGGTTTAATTTTTTTTTTCTGTTTTAATGTAACTTTCATCTTTACTGAATACATTTAATTTACAAAAAACACAAGTTTACACAAAATAACAAAGATAAGTCACAGTTTCTTTAAAAGCAAAGCATGTTTTTATTGATCTTGACATATGGGGAAAGCAAGTATTTTATTTGTAATAAATTATTACAGGTATTTTTAAAGCATAGAAAGATGATGAGACATCATTATGATAGTAAGTGAACTGTAATGATTGACTGCAGATGCACAAAACCATCAGATGCAAAATGTAGGTCAAGAAAATGGATCATACCAAGAATATAAATGTACAAAATATATTTTGTTTACCTAAGTCAGTCTAGGAGAATATCTTTTAGTAGTATTAGTATTTAGTGGGGTTTAAATTTTGGTAAAATATATAATTTGTAATTGGGCAAAATCTACACTATGTATTAGTGTAAAGGTAATTTGCCTTCTTGTTGAACAATAGTCTTTCTTCAGCATGGTGTTTATTAAGATATGTAACTGGCTATTTTAGACATTTTAGAACTTTATCTATTATTTATCTATTACAAAATGAGTTATTGCACCTGTTTTCCAGGAGAATATGACCCTTGTGGTGAGTGTGATTTCACCAAGTACAAGTTGTTGCTGGATCAACATTCCTGTTGATCCTGGAACAACATACTGTACAAATCAACCAATAAGATTTGAGTGATACTTTTTCAGGAATGATTCACTGATTTTAGACATACATTTTGGGTAGGGTTAGGTGTAGGGGTAGGGATTGGGTTTAGTCTATATTTTTAAGTTTATACATAAGTCTATATTTTTGGACAGTTATATTGATCTACTTGGCAAAATCACAATCAAGAACATTTGTCTGGTGTTACCTCAGGAAATGACATCCTACGGTTGAAGTTCTGGAGTGTAGGAGCTTTTTTGTTGCTAGGGAGAACTGCTTTCTCACGGCCTGGAGAATTATCAGTGTTTTTACAATTCTGTATGAAATAATTTTGTGATTGAATAAAATATTACACCAAATCCCGTTTGATTGAAGCATTAAATTATGTACTATTATGGAACAAGTTTTAGTGCTAAGGGAGATGTCATTTTTCACAGACAAAATTGTGAAAAAGAAATGCAAATAACTAGAAATGAAAGGTCTTCATATTTCAGGAAATAAAAAAAAAAGTTAATTGCTTTATTAAGGATTATGTAATGCAACATTAAACTTGCAAATTTGAATTAACAGTCAATTAGAATAATCAACCAAAATATCACACTATTCATTCACTATCAGACGCCAAATTGCCCCTAAAACCTCAAAACCTACTACCATCAAGTCTTTTTATATGTATACAATTAGAATTTTGTACATTAATGTGTCTGTTTATGTCTACATGATGATGATTATTTTATTTTAATTTTTTTTATTTATTTTATTTACAGGTTTTATGTCAAGACATATCTAAATCTGTTGTTGTTTACCCACATGTTGAAGACAACTCCTGATGTCATCTTCCCAAAGCTGGTATCTCATCTAGCAGTGCGAAAGATGCCAATATTCAATTTAACTTTAAGTTTGAAAGCGGTAAGAGCTCCAGACCTCAAGGGAGGATCATCAAGACTCTACATGAAAGCTTGAGAACACATGAACCTTCAGGAAACATGAGTGTGAATAAAGAACACAACATTCCCTTCGGAACCAGCATTGATGATGGCTGTAAGGAAATCAGGAACAACAACAGACATGCTGAAGATTCCCTAGATGGTGATGCCAATGCTAATGAAATCCAAAGAGGAAATGGAAAAAAAACTTTGAAGGCAACTGATACCCTGTCCTCTGTATCTCACACTGAGGAACGGGTGAAGATGATTATCCAGGGCACAGATTCCCAATGTGATGACCCAGAGCTGGCTGAGTTTGAGAGACTGGAAAGTCAGGAACTAGAGTATGATGAAGAGATCATTATTCCTAAAGGGGATGTCAAGGGTGACACCAGTTTGATGCAGACTGAAGCAATGCGTCCAAAGGATGGCAAAAGATTCTTCCAGTTAATTTCAAAGGGACAAGAGTCTACTGTTTGTCCTCAGTCCACTAGCAAAGAAATGGTGACCAGCCTGGCAAGGACTCAGTTTAGCTCTGAGAATGATGTTTTTGTCTCTTGTCTCTCCACAATGTCTAGTCTTGGAGGAAGTCTTGCTAGCGCCCTGGACCATGCAGGTCGTACTCAAAGCTCTGATTCATGGCATGCTCCCTCAGGGCCATACCGAACTCTCTCTGAGGACCTTACCCTTGCCTCCCAGTCCTGTTTAACTATTTCAGATAAAAGCCGGAGCTCCATACACACTGATGGCATGCCTCATCAAGCAGAAAAAAGTATAATGCACATCGGCAGTGTTGATCTTAATCTTAACTCTACCACCTTGCCTGAGGAACCCCTTTTAGAAGCACAAAAAAACCAACCAGCTACAGACTTTGTAATATGTGAGAGCTCAGGTCAACTGACAAATGGCATGAATGAATGTAGCATTGCAAGGATCAAGAAGGTCCCTAATGAATCAGGAACTACCAGTCCGGACAATCTAGGAGAATCTGGAATTCAAGTAAAGGAGTACCATGGAACAGAAGACAAGACTCCAAATTTAAAAACAATATCATCTGAGAAGAAACCTTGCCAACCTCTTGTTTCAGACAACACACAGTCTGCTTCACACAACAAAAGGTTCTCCCATGATTCTGCTGGTGATAATAAACACAAATACCAGGATGAGGAATCTCATAAAACTGCTCTTAAAACCTCAAAACTAACCTCAAAGGACACACCTGTGCACTCTAGTCGTTCTGAACCCCAACCATATAAGAAGCAAGCTTCTTTTGAAAAGACCCAAAGTTCTAGTGCATCGAGTTTGGAAAGGCGAAAACCTTGGGGCAGCCCATCTCGTCCTGAGACACCTCCATCTCCTAAGACCACTTGTTCACCTCGGAAACAGCCTTCATCACCAGCCAAAGCTATTATCGCAGGAGAAGCAAGTCAGGAACGAAATGAAACCTTACAGAGGGGAACCACTGGTTTGAGGCAACTAAGTAAAAGTTTTTTTAATAGTTGTGGCAGTCTCCCAAAACCTGCCATTCCACAACAACCGACTAGAGCAGAGTTTGAATCTAAGAAGTCTTCTCCACCTCAGAAGCCCAAAAATGTTCGACCGAAAATAATAACATATGTCCGCAAAAGCCCTCAAGCAAAACCAATGTCTGAAGGTCCCTATGAAGTATCGACGCTACCGCCAAGACTTACACCTTACAGTAGTTCACCAACCTCAAAAGAGTCTAAGCCTGAGGGGTCCAGAGGATCACCTGTGCTGAGCTCCTCTAATATCCTTTATGACAAGTATCGTCAGGAAGTACAAAGGTTAGGATACTTCTCCCCTCCAGGACTGATGGCATCTGGGATCAGGCCGCCCAGCCACACTGTCCCCCATAAACTGGGGGGCAAATCAGAGAGTTTCCACGGAGAGCTGCCAGATCAATATTTACAGGTAGGACTTTCAACTGCTAACACAGCACCACTGAACGTTAGATAAATGTGTTGTGCTTGTGAAAGCATAAGCAGTGAGCATAATTTATTAATATTCTCGAGTGCTTTATTAAATTTGTGGTAACAATGACATCAATAGATGCTTCTTACGGTTTCAGGGTGGCAGAGTGGTTCAGCTAAATACCCATGATGCTGCATCTGCCGTTTTCCGCTTTTCAAGAGCCTTAAGGCCTCAGCTTGGCCTTGGAGCAGTCACCAGACAGCCTGCTGCTAAGAACAGGACGGTATTACCAGGTCTAAGGTCAGCGTCACCCCTTAGTTATACGGCTCCAGCTGTTCCGGCCGCAAGTAGTCATCTGGAACCTGCAGGTCAGTTGGCACTAAAACCCCAAAAATCCCCAGTTGTCAGTTGACTTTCTTTAGAACATGCAAGCAGTATTGATTTGTATTAGATATTTCTTAAAATATAGCTAGACAAGCTAATTGATTTCATCTATAAATGAAGATTTGTCTGCCACTTTACAGTAGATCAGAAGAGACTAGCATCGGGTGTGTCCCCCAAATTTATGCTCCCCAAACCGGGTCAATCTGGACTGCGTCCTCCAGGCTTTTCCCATCTGCCTCCTGCTCGACTGGCCACTTTTGGCTTTGTCCGCAGTGCTAGCGTATCTTCTGTGTCCAGCAACCAATCGACTGACAGCGTACAAAGTGACCCCTACCGATCCAGCCGTGAGTGTTACAGCTCTTTCTTTAATAAATCTATTGTCAGCCACATGCAAAACACACTTTCTTGGGGTACAAGCCTGAGTTTAACAATTCTGGGTTTAACAGATTCTTCTAGCAGTAGTCTTCTGCTAGTTTTGATGTTTATTGAAAAGTTTATACCTTTAAGCTCTTTTCTGTTTTGAATGAGTGTTTTGTGTGCCAGTATAAATTCTAAAAAATGTAGAAATTACCAGACCAGCCTATTCTCAGACCACATGCTCTAGTACTCGTATTGTGTCAGGATTAGTTTAGGCCTTTTGGATTATCCAACTCTTTCTGTCATAAGCCTTCTGCTTGTTAGATCCAAGTGCAATCAATGTCTGTAACACCATGCTGGTTTTTCTGTGCAAGATGAGGCATCTCAAAAAATAAGACAAATATAGCAGTGTATTACAGTCTTTTAAAATTAAATTAACTTAGTATCGGAATCCCAGTAAGTATGAAATATCATTCATGATTAAAGAAGACATCATAATAGTGATTTTAAAGTACAGACCACCTGCCATAAGACATGCTATATTTCTTATTGCAGAATTGCATGGATTTTAAGTGTTTTTTATGAAGTTATATATAAGAAATATAGAGCCTGTGTATGTCGTTTTATAATTGTATTTGCCTGTGCTGTGGTGGGCTGAGATATTTGAAACGATAAACATAAACAAAAAGAAATCTGCCTCTGTCTGATGTCTATGCAACTGTTATTTTCATAGGCAGGAATCAATAATCTACAGATTTTCTAGAAAACAATCTTTTGACATGATTCTCCTGTTTTTTCCCCCGTTTTCATTTCACTAAATGGCTAAATTGAATGAATTTGCCTCTTTAGGACTAAATGCTTGATGTTTTCCCCACCTGTAAGTCGCTTTGGATAAAAGCGTCTACTGAATGAATAAATGTAAATGTAAATGAACAGATTGGATTGTTATAACCATTGATCTATATGGCAAACTGTGCTTCTGCAGCTTATTATTGCCTTGTAGTCATTCATTTAGATCAGAATCTTAACACTCATGCAATAAATTAGATCAGATTTATAATTTTTGCATTTGTAAAGACATAAAATACAGTAATTTCTTTCTTTCTCTTTTTTTATGCTGAAATAAGAAGTGCTCTTACAAGAGGACTGAATGGGAGATGTGAGACATGGTTAGAAAAAAAGTCTTCATTCTAGTGCATGGGCATGCTAGTTGACAAATAAATAAATAAATAAATAATGAGAATACAAGAGAAGCAGAAAATAAAAATAAATAAGATTTGATATTACAAATCAAATATACTTAATTAAATATATATATATATATTTACAGTAGAAAATTTTCGAAATATCTTCATTGAAAATTATCTTTATCCTAATGATGTTTGGCATAACAGAAGCATTAAGTTAACCCATACAATATATTTGTCTATTGCTATAGATATACGTGCTGTGTTTTGACCAGGGTCCAGGGTCACATATCTTAATCTCTTTCCTTCTTTCAAGTAACAATTGCTGCTTGAGAAATCTGCGTTAGTACTGAAATTATTTTTTTTAGGGTCTTTTATGCTGAATTAAGTATGTTTCATGCCTAAAGCATGAGCTTGCAAACTTCAAAGCATATTAGGCTGCCTCCTTAATTGCCACAAAGTTGTCGTTCCACAGTTTCACATTTATCAAGAAACTACTGTATTTCTCAAAGATGTTGTTCTCCCTACAGAATATCCCATTTGGACCCCAAGGGTTAGCTACATTTACATTTTTTAAATTTACATTTATGCATTTAGATACTTATATTATTATTAAGTGCATAAATAAAGGAAAGACAGCTGTTTTTAATGATCCTGTCATCTTCTTGTAGTATTTTTTTTTTTTTTTTTTACCTCATACACTCTGTGGCTATTTTGGGGAATTCCCCCTGCATTTTGCCCACCAAATTAAAAAGCTTCCCATACCCACATGCAGAGGTGCATATACAAAAGATTGGTATAATTTTAAAGCCTTTTTGAAACCTTTTTGAAATTATATAAAACACTGTTGAAATTGATTAAAATTATTGTATATATTGTCTATGTTATAATAAAGACAAAAAAAAAAAAAAAAAGGGTGTAGTGTAATTTACGTGTAAATAACTTTGTTACAGAAAAATAAATATACATAGTGATTCATATCTGCATTAAATAGAGATTCTAAGTTTTCAAATGGTACCACATATGGGGTTATTGGTGCATGCAAAGGGTTAAAAATTCAAGGCACAATTTGAATGGGGGGGTGGGGGGTGGGGGGTGGGGGGGGTGTACATGGTGTACTTTACGTCTAAATAACTTTGTTACAGTAAAAATAAATATCAAAGTGATTCATATCTGCATCAAATAATGAATGAATAATTGAATGTAACTTTGGACCCGCCGGCGGTTAAGAGGTTAATCAGGTTAAGAATACAGACATGGCGACTGATGAATGCAAAAGTGTCAATGACATGAATGCAAAAGAACTTGCTACATCTCTTCCATGCGCTGTCCATGGACAAGGTCTTGAAAAATACAGCTTATTCTATCACCACTGTTTCTACCATTGTAAGTGAGCTGTTATAAGACAGGAAGTCCCAAAAAGAGAAGACTTAGAATTTGGTAAAAAATGAGAAGCTGAAGAAGGTGTATATGGGGATGCAGAACTACAAAAGAAGATGGGATGGGATCTCGGGATTTATGGTGTAAAGTAAAGTGATACAGGCAAGGAGAGTAACACACAAGATATTATCAAAATCCTCTCAATAGTGTAGAGGTGCAGAGTGAGTACAGGACACAACAATTCTAAGGCTGGGTCTGCCTCCTCCCAGGGCAGAGCTTGCAGGTTCACTACCTGATCGTGGAAGGGCGTGGTAGGAACCTTGGGCACATAGCCGGGCCGGGGTCTCAGAATGACGTGAGAATCAGCCGGGCCGAACTCTTGGCAGTCTTCGTCGACAGAGAAGGCTTGTAGGTCCCCCCACCCTCTTAATGGAAGCCAGTGTAAGGACCGCCCACTTTGGTCGGCTGTCGCGTGTCTCTGCTTTCCAACACTTCTATGGAAAGGCTGCATTGCTTCTCGGATTTGTTAATCTTGTTTCTAATTTTACTTTAGGTCTTACCTCTTTTTAATCTGACTCCAATTTTTAAGTTATTATTAAATTTAGATTACAATACAAAAGTTGGGTGTTTGAATTTAGTTGTCTTAATTTTAGAGACTTGATCCTTTTAAATGTGATATACTCTCTGTTACCTTTTTCCCTGTAGGACTGAAAGCCATCTAGAGTTTGGCGCCAGCTGATTCGCCTCTCTGTAACACAAACCTCGCCAGTACCTCGTCAGGGACGATTAAAATCTCGTTTGCCAGTCGCAAACTGCTTACTGAGTTGCAAAGAGACATTTTATATAATCTAGTCTAACCTGATATGTTAATTCCAAATGATATCAGAAATCAGGGAGTCTCCGCTTCCATCACGCCTACTGCTTTAATGGACGTGCTCCCAGTTTGAATATCTCTGGCCGTGATGTTCGTGCGCGCCCGCCTCCGCACACCCTACTAAAAATAACAATTTCAACAATTCAAAATGAATCAAGAATTAACATTTAATTTATTTGTCAGGTAAATTTGTTTCAAACCAATTACATAATTAAACAACATG
>JAUCMU010000027.1:2694814-2704825 GCA_032275025.1 Enteromius treurensis | reverse complement strand
AAATAAATATACAAAGTGATTCATATCTGCATAAAATAGAGATTCTAAGCTTTCAAATGGTACCACATATGGGGTTAAAAAAGGGTACAACTTGAATGTAAATAGTCAGAATAAAATTATACCTTTTATCGATATTGAAATTGCAGCATATGACCCCTTTAATAAATCTGCCATGTGAAATAAAAGTTAGTTAAAATAGACTACCAATATTCTAATATATTTTGGAATTTTGAACAAAATGATATGATACTACAAATTTTAACACAGATCACAATTTTTAGTTTTATTAGGTAATTTGCATTGAACACATTAGCTTTTAGCAAGCTGCAATCCTAACCAAAAGTTTGAAGAATGGGATGGTTAATCTGATCATCTTTTGCTTCGGTATATAATGCCATATTTTTTTTTTAAGAGATTACAACATATTTTCAGTGTAAAAGAACACACCTTATTTTAAATTTCACATCAGACATGGCCTTTTGTAATATGGATATGCAGCGCTTCAATTTCCAATATATCTATCATGCTGATCTGATATTGCAGACTGAAATTTGTTATCATATCGTTTCAATTCGTTACCAATATCCCGGTTTGTAGCTCAAGCAGATACATTTTTACTGCACTTGTTTCAGTTATGTGCATAAAGCTGGAAATCTCACACATTCACAGGGAATAGCTTACTTTACATTCAAATTATTGTAGAAACCAATTTAAAATGACAAACTTAACATGTATTTGACTACTTTAGTAAAGTTTACCTGGTTAGCATGGTCCAATTAGTCATTTGCAAAAAGTCTTTCTCTCTCTCTCTCTCTCTCTCTCTCTCTCTTTGTTAATGACCATTTGAAAGACTTGGACAGCTAGCCACTACTTTACATTAATCAGACATTGCTACTTATAATTGTAAGCATTTGATTGAAAATATGGGGCACACAACTTAATTCACTCTATACAGTAAGTATGTCGAGGTATTATAAGCCTCCTTAATATTTCTATTTAAACAGGAATTCAAGGCATGAAACTTCGAAGGGCTTGTCCTTACATTCAAGGCTTGAGTGTCCTCTTATTCATTTATAGGCTATTTTACTGCAGTCATTCCCACTAGACTGCAGATATATGCTGAGTCTAGCAAACAGTGTCACTTTAACTACTGATAATGTATGTTCTCACTGTACAATCTCTCTCTCTGTTAGATCTATAGTAGACTTTTCTTTACTAAACCACACCCTTGTTTAGCATCCCATTATGACATCAGCAGACGTCCCGACATGTCTGATGCTATAGTGGGGACACATTTGTCTCTCAGCTCGGACAGCTGAGGGGTCAACAGTGGTGCCTTTGGGTCCCAATTTTATGTCCCCTCTTAAAAACTCAAAGACTCCTGGCTTGTTATTTAAATCCAGAGACTTGTACATGCATGTGGCATTTTTGCTTGATACCATGCTTGGTAGATAAAACATAAAGGGCAGCTGTCGACCCTGCCCAAGTTAGAGTGTCCACCACTAGGCCTGAATCACCACTTTCACTCTTACTGTATGAACTCTCTGGGAAAGTGGAGGAGTTAAAGAGGAGTTGGGCTTCTACTATTTTTGAGGATTTTAAGTTAAAGTTTAATATTTAAGTCTGCTCATAACGCTTTGTAATTATTCTTCAAGACTCACTGTTGGTTTTGAGCTTTTTGGCAACTTTGTGCAGTTTTAATATTAAATTGACTTTATGAAAGCAGATTATGTTAATTGTCATCTCCAAACAAATGTTTTCATTACTGGGGTATTTTGTACCACTTTTCACTTTCGTTTTAAAAAGGGATATTGAAAAGCAAGACCTTCACCCATGTAAGTGTTGTCTGTGATTTATTAATATCACATACATTTTTAAAGAGCGCCATCTGACTTAATCTTGGGCATTTGACTGAATGTAATGAAATCAGCCACATGTCAGTAATTAATAAAAGCTTTTATTAATATTTAAATTTAAATAATTTTTTTATTAATGTTGATTTTTCAGATTGTTTCATGACATGTTTAGTTCGCTATAGAAAGTTAATTTAAGTAAATTTAAGTAAATTTTGTAAGTTAAAATTTCAATGATTTTCTAGGTGTGTGGAACAAAAAGTTTTATCTGCAGTTTGAGGATGTCAAGATTTGTTTTTCTGTCCAAAATATAAGTAAATTAACAATGTCTACTGCTTTTCCATGTTACCTGCACCAAGATCTTGCGACTTGTTCTTTTTTAGATGCATTTTATTCCTTCTCATACATGGGTGGTACCAAAATCAGAAGTACTTTTTTTTTTTTTGTCAAAAAGAATTTATTTTATTTTTTTCTTTCTTTTGGTAGAGAAGCACGGATTATTTTTTTTTCCACTGAATAGATTACATTAATTTGCTTATTTATATATAATATTGTGCTGTCCCTGGGATCACTTGTTACCCAGCAAAGACAAGGAGCCAAATATTCAACATTTTCTTTGGGTAAATACGTTATTTGTTTTATCTGTGCTTTTCCGAATAAGATATACAGCTTTAGCCATAACCTGTAGTACACACACAACAACAACAACAACCCTGTATTATGAATAGTTAAATCCTTGACAGCTTTACACTTCACTTTATTGATCTCAGTCAGTGTCCCATTTATTATAATTTGAGTCACATTTATCTCAACCTGCATCCACATTACCATTACTTTTTTTGCGCTGTATTAGGATGTGTGAGCTTGAAGGAGGATGTGTCAGCATTTTCAAGACCTTTGTTGAATCAGGATACCTGGCAAACAAATCCATTATAGACTATATGGGAAGATGGAGACAGCACATCTACAGTGTCAGCAGAACATTGCATTTAACTTTGTACACCTTTAGGTTGCAGCACATAATTCAGCTCAGGAACTAAAAAACTAAAGGAAGTTAAAAAAAAAGTTAATAAATTAATTTAATTGTTGACCCAAAAATTCACAATTCTGTCATGTTTTACTCAACTTCATGTTGTCCTAAACACATAACTTCACTGTATTGTTAAAAGATAGCACAGTATGTGTAGGTAACAATGCAATATTTAATTAATTAATATTTATTTGCATCTCTGTTGCAACAGTTTTTGATGTGTCTAAAATAAATGTATATGTAACAAGTCATTGGTTTTTGGTGATGAGTTTTTGGCTTAACCCATAAGGACCCGGACCAATTTCTCCTTATAGGAAAATTATGAGGCATATAAAACAGACCAAATGGACCACTTATAACATGTTTCTGCAGGGTTTTTTTTAATTCAATCCCTCGTGAAAGATCTGAAATGTTACATATATATGACATTGGGCATTAATGATACATTTTTAATGTTACATATATGTTACGTTGGGCATTTACTTAAACTGATAAAAAAAAAAACATTTGATCAGTTTTTTGCTTTATTCATTTTTTGTTGTTTTTTCTTTGCTTTTTTACAACATACATCAAATACTGTTTTAAGAAGTATTATAGTTTTTGCATTTTATTTGCTTTACCAAAACATTTTTCAATACAACATAATTATGACATAATTACAGCTAACATAATTACATTTTACATTAACTCTTTCGTAACATATTAAAATTCTACCTTTTCATGTATATGATTTAACCAGAAATACATTTTTAGATTTCTTTTCATTAGAATGGGAGAATACTTTTGCCAATATAGTGCATAAGTGTACATTTTTATTTAAGAGATTTTTAAGAGAGTTTTATTCAAAGTGAGTTATGAATGAAAATTATCTGGGAATCATTAATTCATTCAAAGGGAGAAAACAATACCAATACTACTATCATAAAAATGTTTAATTGTAAAATAAGTTTTAATGTATAATACATTGTATTTAATTGTATTAAAAAGTATACTTGTATAAAGGCCAGCAGAGGAAGGATTTTTCTTCAAAGACTTCTTATTTTGCTCTCCACAGGTCCACACAGCAGCAGTGATGAAACTGTCCTCACACCCTCTCCTCTCCCTCCTGCTGAGAGCAGCAGTGGCAGGAGTCAGAACCACAGCAGCCCCCCGCCCCCTGCCCGCCGATCTCTGCACCCGCCCCCTCGTGCCTCACCCGTGGGTAAGTGACGCCACCTCAGGCTCATTTATTATGTGACCACTGCTGTGTCTCTGTGAAGTCACATGACCCTGTGTGCAGAGGTGTGTCAGTGACACAGCATGCTGCTGTCACCATGACAACAGCATTCATACCAAGGAATATGAATGTTGAATATGAAATACTGCACTTGAAAATAACACAAAAATGTGTTAAGATACATCAACTGCATTTTCGTGGAAATACAGAAAATATTGTCAGTATGTATTACAGATATCTGTTTAATGTGGAAAATCAGAATTGTAAATATAATTATCTATTATCACAGTTGGACTAAAAAAACACATGTATTTATTTTTAAATTTGTGTTAAACAGTCACAGCCTGCTGATTGCTAAAGTCATCATTAGAATAATAATGTAATAGGTAGACGATTCTAAAAGATTAAGCAAAACCTAGAGTTAGATAAAAATTTAATAGAGAAAAATGTGCTTCATAATTAAGCTGAATATTTAAGTCTATCATTTAAAATAACTATTTTCTATTTAAATATATTTGAAAATGTAATTTATTCCTTTGATGAAAAAGCTGAATTTTTAAGAAGCCATCATGTAGTCTTCAGTGTCACATGATATTTCAAAAAATAATCTAATACTGTACATGCATTCTTTGCTCCTCAAGAAACATATTTCACACATCAACATACTGTAGCTGTTTATGCTGACTTGACACTGCAGTCACAGTGTAGGAAAGAGAACAACGGTAGACCAAGGGCTCCAGCTAGTGGACACTTTATGCCTTTACGTCATCTTTATTTAAAAGCTTGTTTTGATTGCAGAATTTATCTGTTAAATTTTGATTTGATGGTACTCAGTATTTTTTCACAAATGTATTATATGTACATACTGGAACTGTATCTATGGTTCTGATTTACAACAGTGCCACACATAAATATCCGTTTGTCATTCAGCTTCTAGAAAGGAGTTTCAAAGGGATGTAGAAATCACCCGACCCATTGTGTCATCCCCAAAGAGGTTTGCAGTGGTTTCTCCCAAGCCTCAGTCCCCTGGTAAGTGTGTAATATCTTTTAATTCTGCTTGGCTGCTGCCACTCCTCCCACTGTCATTTTCCATCCCTCATTAACTGGCTACTAGTGGTTGTCATAGCAACACTGTGAAGACTAAACACTTCCATTAGGAAACTGGCGAGTAATTCCCTAGCTTATGCTTCTGAACTAATGGAAGCTAAACTGACACCCTGTATAGGTCCTAAAATAACAATTATTTAATTTGTTCATTCATTCATTTTACAATTTAATTGAATATGATATGTGCTTTTTTTTCAATTTATTTCCTCAGTTGAAATACCTAATACATTGAAATACCAATATATAATGTTAGTCTGTAAACATTTACAAAATGAAATATACGCATATTTATATCTTACTGGATGATCCAATTTTATCTTTGTTATTGTCACCGAGGTTTAATTCATTTGGTCAAAAATACAGTAAAACTATTTTTCTAAATTTTAATTTATTCCTGAGGTGCAAAGCTGCATTTTCATGTAAAAAAACACTTCAGTGTGATTCACATGATCCTTTAGAAATCATTCTAATATGCTTATTGATGCTTAAAAAATACTCTGTACAATAAGGTGTAATTTGTTAACATTAGTTACAGTAGTTACATGTAAAGTATTAACTAACAAGAACGAACAATGGGCAATATATTTATTATACTATTTTGTAATCTATGTTAATGTTAAATATTTAGTTCACAGTGCATTAGCAAATGTTAACAAACACAGCTTGTGAATTGAATAATGCATTATTAAATGCTTAAATTAATGCTGAACTTAAATTGAATAATGAACCTTATTGTAAAGTATTACCAATACTTCGACATTGCAGATTTTTCTAATTTTTAAATTTCTTTTTATTTTATTTTATTTTATTATATGTTAATTTTAAAATGTACATACATACTATACTGATTTTTTGTCTCTTTTAAAGAAATTAATACATTAATGGATGATCAAAAGTGATGGTAACACTTACAGTTTAATAAGGGTTATGAGTAAAAATTAGTTAACAACATTAGTTAACATGAACTAATAATGAACGATACTTCTAAAACATTTATTAATCTTACTTAATGCTAATTTCAGCATTTACGAATGGATTTTTTAAATCACAAGTTGTGTTTGTTAACATTAGTTATTGCACTGTGAGCTAGCATGAACTAACAATAAATAGTTGTATTTTTATTAACTAATGATAAAAATGATGAATAAATACTGTAATAAATGCTTTGTTGATTGTCTGTTCATGTTAACAAATGACAATTTATTTTAAAGTGTTACTGAAGTATTTTGTGTTACATACAATTATGGATTAGGTTATTCTGACACTATTCTCTCTAGTGTTGAGCTGACTCATCAGGGAGCATTATGGAAGTCAGCAGTTGCTGCTGAATGTTTGACCTGATTATTGTCTTTATCTGGATATTAAACATTTAATTAAAAAATAATTTACAGTAACATGTATAAAACCAAAAATTACATAAATTGCAGAGTCAGAATGAGCATGAATGCCAGGTATGTTTACACATACGAGGAATTTTGTTTTGTGACAGAGCTCTGCAGTGCAACATAATGACAGTGACAAGACAAGACACAAATAATAAAAAATAGTTATATACAAATATACAAAATAGTGTACAAAGTAGCACAAAAACAAAATAAATAATATGGACATTAAAAATATTTGCAGTCCTGTTTCAAGCATGCTTAAATTTAGAAATTAACAGAGAATTCTGAGAGACTAAAAATATATTTTCTTTATGCACATGTTTTTTGTTCATCTCACAGTCCGTCAGAAGTCATGTGTGGCCCGTCTGGGTGGGCGTGCAGAGGGTGTGGATGCTGAACGGGAACGGTTGATGATACAGAGACTGAAAGAAAGATGTGAAGATCAGGCTCAGCAGCTGATCATCCTGCAGGATGAGCTCAGGAAGTCCTCACGATGCCTGGATGTGTTCACCATAACCACGCATCACTTCTGCCAGAAGGTAACACACTGTCAAAGCTGTTAATAATGGAGTGCTGCAATAAATAAGACCTAAAATGGTTGCAGGTTCAATCCTAAGTAAGGATCCCCTGCATGATGGAATCAGCAGATCATGTGGTGCTGGTTATAGGGTAAATCAGCTCCTGCTTCATATAACATTAGGGAAAGACAAAAAATTGTCATTTAATTTTAAACATCTTATCTACAGTTTAAAGATTACTCATTTCAAAGGGGCAGTTTCTTAATCACTAAAACAAAACAAACACACAAAAACATCTGTGAGCATGTTGATATCAGTATATGTATCATTTTTGTTTTATATATTTTTTCTATTATATCAAGCAAAGAAACAGCATCACATCCAAATAAATGTAGATGTCATATTCAAAATGTTTCGATTTCAAAACATTTTAGTCAGGATGTTCAAGAAAAACAAACAATAATAACGTCAAGCAGCATTCATTATGCACTCGTGATATTGCTGATATTATTCATGATATCGTATTATTTATATTACATAGAACATAGTAACAGAATACAGCATGTTATATTCAAAATGCTTCACTCGCATTCAAACATTTCAGTCAGGTATTATAATTCGGGGAAAAATCAAAAGCAGTAAATGTGTTCAAGTTTAAGCCACAATACCACGCAAACTTATACAAAAACAAAGAGTACTTACTGATGAGGGTGATGATCAATCTGTTATCTTCTTGCTGAAGTAATGTTGTTTGTTTACTGTCTTCTGCGCTGAGAACACAAGCTGTTGTGGGCGCGTACATGTCGTGCGCTTCTCACATGGAGATTGTAATGACAAAACGAAAGTAGCTTGTGGGCGTGGTCACATTCAAAAATAGTTAGATCAGATTGAGAAACTTGGTGAACGTTGTTGGTTACTTACAGTATTACTTTAACAAAGAATATTTGTTTTCAACATGAAAACTTATTGCATTTAAAAGCAGACACTTCAAGCTTTCTATAGATATATTTCTTATGTCTGTGTGTCATGTTTTCGCGAAGTTTCAGTTCATTTTAGTGACGGCTTTTTAAAAACAGTTTGCGGAGAGAACAAGGAAAAATTCCGGACACTTTTTATTTTCCTTATTGTGCAAAAGCACACACTTTTGTTGTTACTGCGAAAAAAAGTAGACACTTAACAGATTTGAATGGTGTATAACACTTAAAATAATAAATAAAATAATAAAATACAAAATCAACAAGTTATATTAGTGTCTTTTGCACTAAGAAAAAAAAGACCCCGATCACTCTGGCGTGATCTGCGCCCTATAAGGGTTAAATGTTCCTGTTTGATCTTATGCCTCCTTGCCTTTCCATTCACTGACAAGTGAGACAGCAGCGTTACAGAATGACTGACCACTTAGGAGATGGCGTCCGTCCAGCTCGCCAAGCTGATTTGCCGGGGCCCGACGTTCGAAGAATATATCGCCGAGTTTCGCCAACTCGCGGGACAGTTGGGTCTCGGCAACAGTGACATTCAAGGACTCAGAAATCCTGGACATGACTGGCCTGCCCTGGAGATCAGCCTTGATTGTGATGACGTTCGTTGATGACGTTCGTTGATGACGTTCTGAGCACGGGTGGGATTTTGGTCATGTCTCATCACCACAGCACCCACAACAGCACCCACAGAGAACAAAAACACTACCACCAGCATGAACGTATTAATCTCCACGGACTCCGGTCCGCCTTCATGGTCCGATACGCCGTTTAATGAAGTTTCGGTTGCACAGCCAGGAGTGCCGTGCAAAACTCCCACAGTTCCCAGTCCGCATTAGTTAGGTGCAAGCCCCGAATCACGGTCCGTGGAGCCAGGAGTGCCGTTATCGGGTTCCAGCCCCGGGTCCAGTCCAGAGTAGGTCCCAAACCATCCCTCGCCAGAAACACTTCATAACCCAAGGTCAGTACAGGTGGGAAATAATTTTTTTGTGGGGGGGGGGGGGGTTAAGAGCACCTGGGTTATGATGGGGAAGGTTGGGACGAGGATCAAGCCAGAACCTGCCAGAGATCCTGATCCGCCAGAGCCTGCAGGAGATCCAGATCTGCCGTGCCTGATCCGCCAGAGCCTGCAGAAGACCCTGATCTGCCGTGGTCTGATATGCCAGAGCCTGCAGGAGATCCAGATCCACCATGGCCCGATCCACCAGAGCCTGCAGGAGATCCAGATCCACCGTGGCCCCAACCGCCAGAACGTCTAGGTTACTATCGTAACCCACGTTCCCTGAAGGACGGGAACGGAGACGTTATATATGGGAACTCGCCAGAGAGACTTATTTGCCTTTGTGCTTTTACTAAAAGCCAATGAATATTGGCGTGCACTGATTGCGCTCAGGTGCCGCTCATCACTGCATGAGTATAAGAGGGCCCGCGCACAGTGCACCTGCAGGTTTTCGCTCAATAGTTACCCTTTCAGACGAATCACTTCGACGTTATATGTGGGAACACCCATGGAACAGGCCACGACTCTAAGATCCCCTGCCAACTGGCGAGACATTTTTAGCTTTTCCAGTTCGTTAACAGAGGAATCTGCACGTAACCTTCTCAACCTCTCCACGGCCCGTGTGAGCGGCGACATAGTTGCTTTCAGTGGTGCTGAAGCAAGCGGCTGAGGGCGGAGTGCATGAAGTTGCACTAAGCATGCGGAGCAAAAATAAATTCAAAATATCAATAGAATATGGATATAATTGAAGGGAAACACAGCGTTTTTGCTGTGGAGATGAAAGAAGCCACACCTCTGGGCGAAGGAGACCCAGAGGAAGCACAGTCGGAGCTACTCTGCTCTAGACCGACTGCGGGGCAGGGAGGACTCAGAATACGCACATTTAAGGGAAACTGAGAAGTTTGAAGCGCGGGTCCCGTGGGAG
>JAUCMU010000027.1:2656233-2666604 GCA_032275025.1 Enteromius treurensis | reverse complement strand
GTTCTTCCGGCTCGCTCCCCAGACAGCACGCCAAATTCGCTTATTCATTTACTACGAGGAAGCGTGAACTCTTGAAAGACATTTCGATATTAAGATATAGATTTTGGATGAAAACCGGGAGGCATGTGACTGTCCCATTGACTGCCAAGTAAAATACAATCTTCATCAGCCATCAGTGCTTCATCCATCATTTATGAATGATGGTTGCCCACATTCTCTCTGTGTTTCCTTGATGGCCATGTAAACAATAGCATCAGGTGAATTGTTGTACAAATATAGATATAGATATGTGTTGGTGTATTCCTTATTCGACCCCAAGCACACAGACGTGTCTGCCATCAAAATAATAAAGGAATCTTCATATACATACGTTTCTAAAATGCAGGAAAACACCTGTGTAAACAAGAAAACGCTGTTTTAAAACGAAAATATACTAGTGTAAACAGGGTCTAGACATGTCTATTTATGCTTAGATTTGAATGTTTGATTTGTTTCATGGAAGAGCATGTGCTGTCCAGCGGATGCTCTCAACAATGGAGCTACGGTGATGTTACGCTGCCAAATTGTTGAATAAAGTATTTTTTTTTTTCAGACAAAAAGGATTTGTATTGCTTAACGTTATGGTTGAACCACTGATGACTAATTCAAACATTGTCTTTCACAGTGTATTTTACTTGGCAGTCAATGGGACAATCACAAGCCTAATGGTTTTCATCAAAATATTTTAAATTGTGTTCCGAGGATTAACAAAGCTTCTTTTTTTTCTTTTCTCTTTCTTAGTTATGGGGGTTAGTGATAACAACATTTTTATTTTGGTGTAGAGTAACCATTTAACTGTTGAGACAAGAATTTAAGTGCAGCTCTTTATTTAAACAAGAAGGCAATTCAGGATGGGGAGTAATCCAAAAGGTATACATCAATGAAACACAATAACAAAAAGGCAATGACTCAAAATTAACAGAGGGAACTAAGGGGTATAAACACACAGGATAACTCACACGGACATGTGAAGATAAACAGAAACCATAGGAACAAAATGACAGACATGACAAACAAAAGGTTTATGGTATTTCTTTTTAAATGTATATTAAAGATTTTTAAATATATTTGTTCATAAATATCCCATGATGAGTGCCATGCTAGCCTTTTTTAAAGTATCATAGTATTGTCATTTATCGGAATAAATTAATATTACATTGTTTTACACAGTATTTTAAGAAGAAGAACGTGACATAAAGTGTAACCCTTATATTGACTATAAACATCTAATGTTTATCCAATAAAGAAAAGTGCTCTGAATACATGCAGGCTGGGTCACATGACATAGCGTATGTCCTAAAGGATTGAATTGCATCATGCATATTGAGATGGACTAGTGAAACATAAGCACATTGGAATTACACAGTACAGTATTTTACGATAACAGCTCATGTGTTTAACAGAGCATGATTCTGTGTCTTTACTGTATCTTTATAGTTACTCCACCATGTGGACAAGAACTAACAAAAAAGGACCAAAAAGTAAATTTTTAGGACATGATATTTTCTTTCTTCACACCATGACTTTATTGACCTTACATTGTGCGCTTGGGCACAATGATGCTGTAATAGAAAAGGGCATTCCCCCAGCAATTCCCATAATTTTGAAAGCATAGCATTCTCTAAAATGTCTTAGTAGGCCTTTCCATTAAGTTTTTCCTTCACTTGAAGCAAGGAGCCAAGCCTAACCCTTTTTTCCCCTTTTTTCACAATGTCTGTAAATGCACACAGTATGCATGATTTTATATCCCTGTGGCAATGGGTCTGACTAAAACGCTTTATTTTCAATAATTAGTTGGTGTGTCCCAATTCTTTTGTTCATATAGCGTATATACTGTATGCTCTTTAAACACAACTGTAATTTTAATATTATTTATTTGTTATTTGATAGGCAACCTTTTTTAATATTAATGTTTTATTTTAAAAATTGAGGCATTTGGGTCCCTGCTATATAAATATGACACTATCTTCTTGGTAATGAATAATAAAAGAGACAATTGGTGTGGTGCAAATGTTTGATGTGGAGCAAATTATGCCACAAATTTGTCAAACAATTGATAATTTTTCAATGCAAAAAAAAAAATAGAAATGTGTTATTTTCATTTGTTCAGACATTCATACTTGTTCTAATTCATTAGTTGTTACAACGATAATTATAACATTCTATTTCGTGATAGATTTCCATACTTTTAGTGCTTAAAGTTTAATGTTCAATGGTGGTATGTCTTTTTCTTTCTGTGACACTTTACTCTTAAGGTACCTTACCTGAGTTCTGTGCCTCGGTCCAGTCCTGAAACAAAGCGGACAACATTCTGGCAGAAGCCGTAGCTCATGAAAAGCACAGCGTTTTCAGCAATGTTGGCTATGAGGGCAGGTGTGGTGCCCTGATAAAGCCCTTGAAGTCCAACTTGTTTGTAGACTGAGACGAAGCAGTGGACAAAACCTCTGTACAAGCCGGGGAAAGTCTGCATCTTCACCTTGGCTGTATCAAAGGGCTGCCCACTTAACACACATGCAACCCCACCTTATAAAAACAGAAGAGAGGAAACATGCAGAACATGCCTCTATGCTTTTAAATAACTAATCTTTCTTGTTTCTTACTGTAGCAAAATTCTCATCATAATGCAAAATGTGTGCAAATCAGATAGGTGGGAAACAGTACATCATATTATAGCAGCCTTGTATGATAGCACAGTCAAAGTGACAAAATGGGATTTTTAAATATAAACAGTTCTGAATCTGACGTGCATATAAAGCATAAAAATTACAGTTGTTAAAACAGACACAGGAAATTAGTAATACAAGGTTGTTACCACATGCTCCTGCTGACAGATCAATGACGGCTTGAGTGACGGGATGTGGAGCCATGCCTTCTATATTGCATCAATTCCTGTAAAATACAGGACAAAATGTATTACTCAGATTCACCCGGGTTAACTAGAATTGAACAGAACAAACAGGATACTTCATAACAACAGAACAAAACAAAAGAACATTCACAGAAAAAAAACCCCACTGACATTGTTTTTCTTTGTAAACATTTGACAGATTGACCTCTTTCTGTAAAAGCACATAAAACAGATCTAGAAGTTCTTGCAGATTTTATCTCTAATCAGACATAATAATCAGTTTCTTCAGAATAATAAGGCTGCATCTGAAATTACAACCTAATTGGCGGTTGTGCAATCATTTGTGATATTTTTTTTATTTGTTTAAGATTGTTATCACTGAGAATAAGAACTATATTGTTTGTTATATGGTAATTATGCAATAAGAAATATCACATATGTATTTTAATAACAGAAATTTACAATAGAAAATACGGATCAATGACAATAAATTATATAAGCCTATATTAAAATATAATAAACTTTGTTTAATCACTTTGTTATAATAGTGTTTTATATTCAATATATCATGCAACTACAGTATTTCAGTTTTTGGAACAGAAAGCTGAGTTTTCTCACTTACTTAAACTTAAACATACGGTTTTGTCAGGTAACCTGCTTTTTGGAATACCCAGGATTTGAGAAATCCTGCTCTACCCTTCGGTCACTAAAAAGGTCCTCACAGAACATAAGTTTAGTGCCTAAGTAAGAACCTGCCATTATTTATATCTGACGTGTTAGCTCTATTTATATTTATAGTACTATTTATAGAACTAATCTTTAAACCAGATTTAAAGGGAATCCCTCGTGAAGGGTTAAGAGTCCCTTTGAGCCCAACACTGCCCATATGAACCTCCTCACGTGTCAACATTCACATGCCAAGATCAGAATGTCTTAGTAACTTTAAACTCAGCTACTGCAAAAATATGTCCTGCATGATCGTACAGAGCAGGTATTCTCACACTCACCGCCCCTTCTTCTGGATAACTGACTGTCTGGCAGCGAACACTTCTACAGACTGTATCCAGTAATGTCCTTGGTTTAAAAGCCCCGGTACACACCTTCAGTGAAAGAAGTAGGCTATTCTTAATACTGACGAAAAACACACCTGAACCCGGTACTAACACTCACACTTCCTAGATCAGCCCTACAGGTGTGTACAGGCTACACACATGCAGGGCAGGTTTGAGTAGAGCTCGTCATGTGGGGGCTTCCTCGAACCATGTGCTCTGGAAGTAAGAGAAGGCGGACGTGTTGCTGTCATGTCCTGCAGATGCAGAAGTTGTTGACCCAACGCAAAGATCGTGACACTTCTTTATACGCGATTTGAGCATAACAAAAAACAGTGACACTTATGTTTTTTAAACACTAGATGGCAGAATAGCCTTAAGTATAGTAACAGTTATCTAAGCCTCCAAACTATGTACCAATAAGACGCGTCTATTGATATTAAGAAAATACTAAATGTATTATTAATTTAATAATAATAATAATAATAATAAAAATAATATATATATATATATATATATATATATATATATATATATGTCTCTTGTGCACATAGTCTTGTTTCTTTATAATAAAAAATAAACAATGATAGCCTATTACATAATAATAAATTATTTAGAATATATTAAGTTATATATTGCAAATTATAAAATGATTTATAAGAAATACACAAAAATATACTGGTATGCCTTGTCCTCAGTGGTTCCGCTTAATTAGCGCCATATCAAAATCAATAGTTAAAACAGATGAAGCCCATATAAACATGGTTTCATAACAATTAGGGTTGGCGATTTCCAGTTACATAGCATTAAAAAAATATTTTTTTTCGCAATAACTGCTGTCGTCAACAAAAAATGTTGGAAAGTTGCGTCGATGCTGTTTCTGTTTCTTTTTGTTTTCTCTCCGTGACTTTGATTAGTTATATTCTGTCACGACACAATTAAACAAACAAAAATGTGCGCGACTGTGTATGTAAAAACAATTTAATGAAGCTAGAAACCATGCTGTCAAATCGCGAGTGTTTTCATAACATCCAAACTCCGTGAAAGTTTGTTTGCTAGTTTTTAAGGACGAAAACCCTGCTTGTTTCGCTTTCAAAAGCGCGCCCGTGATTGGCTGTCGGCCCTTGTCAATTACGTACGTGGGCGGTGTCAGGTGACACATGATAGTGAGTTCCAGTAAGCGCACTTAGAGTTTTGGTTCACAGACATTCAACAAGCGACAGCAACAGGACAATCACAAAATACTGGACTGGACTGGATTACAAAACTTTATATCAACACCAATCTGATGCCGTTCTAGCCAAGTTGTGACTTTTCAGTCGTTTCCTATGTTACCAAGTCAGTTTAAAGTAACTGCATTTTCTTTCTGTTTGTTCTTTCGCGTTTCACGTTATATTTTCTTCTGACTGTCATATGTGAAATTTTAAGAGACAAACAGTATTGCTGGTACCATGGCTGACGCAGCCCAAAACCAGATGGTTGAGATCGACCCGGACTTCGAGCCGCTCTCCAGACCCCGCTCCTGTACTTGGCCGCTGCCGCGTCCGGAGTTCCCCAACCCCGCCGCCGCCGACTCCACCACATCGTCCCCGGCTCCGTCCGTCAAGCAGGAGCCCTCAAGCAACACGGACTTTATTAACAACCTCAGTTTGCTGGAGGAGAATGAGGACTACCCTGATCAAAAGCCTCTCATGCTGTGCGGCGATTTCCAATGCCAGGAGAACTGCATCCACCAGCAGCAAATCCCGAGTCACCAGCAACAGGTGCCTGTCCTCTCCTCTCCGGTAGCCGCCGCCGCTGCAGCCGCTCAGCGCAAGAGCAGCTCGTCCAGACGCAACGCCTGGGGAAATATGTCATATGCGGACCTGATTACCAAAGCCATTGAGAGCTCCCCCGAAAAACGTCTCACCTTGTCTCAGATCTACGACTGGATGGTGAAAAGCGTCCCTTATTTTAAGGACAAGGGGGATAGTAACAGCTCCGCTGGTTGGAAGGTAATTATGTTTTCATTTTTGGTCTGTACACTCATGCGTCAGTCGGTTGCACCTTGTGTTTTGGGTTTTCACACCAAACAGTTTAACTTCTATAAACGCGTCTTGGTTACCATGGTTCCCATTCAGATGCGCTCCCATCCAGCTGTTCTGAAAACAAAAACGCGTTTTTTGTGAACGCCTCAGTGTCATGCGAATTTTTGGGTTTTGCTGCTATTGATTTTTGCTGTCTTGTGCGACCTAATTACTTAATTTAGGCGCTGATTATTATGCATCCTCCACTTATTGTTTTAGGATTGTCATGGGACTGTCAATAGTCTGCATTCATTGTCGTGTAGGACAGATACATGCAGCACCTGAGGTGGTACGTTGCAGTCAATAGTTCAAGTGATGACCCATATCACATGACAAGTCCCGAGTAACAAGTGTTTTATAGTTGCCTGCTGACAGCAAAGACTTCTTTCCACTTTTCCAGGTAGAACTCATTGGAGTTTAAGTTAGGACAAGATTCAAACTTGGGCAAGACCACTGCACGACCCCCTAAAGATCTGGTCACAGACCCCTACAAGACCCCTCAAGGCCCAGATACAGACTTATACTTGAGCTGCATTTATCCAACTCATGAACAATAACTTTTATCTATTTTTAGCAGGTGGCTAGTTTTTCTGAATCTCAGTTGTACTCTTTCATACAGTCTACCTGCTGATAAATTTAGGGATGTACCTTGATATATATAAAAAAAAAAACTGTACACATTGTACAAATTTATATGAAATCTTCACATTTTCTCATCCGATCAGGATGAATTTATTGCAACATTTCTTAATCAGTAGAATCAGGAAAAATTCCATTATAGGAAATAAATGTTATATTAATTGATTTAATTAACCGAAAAGGCATTGTCAATAAAATAAATAAATAAATAAATAATGGGTTAAAAAAAGTTTTTGAGGACCCAAAAAGACAACACACAGACTAGAGGTTGAGGTCTATCATACACTCGAAAAAGAGTTCAACGTAAGTTTGACAGATCTGTAAGAATGAGCTTTGGTCATATGTGTCGTGAAGATCAAGACGTCAAAGCACAAGATATGTGATAAGGTGGATCCTAATAAATCAGTTTGGGTGACACACTGTCTTACTTTGTTGTACTACCAGTATGCCTGAACCACCCTGGCAACTGGAGAAAACAGGAAAACAGTGCTTTTTATATCCATGGAAACCTCTTCGTTAAGTGGGTCCAAAGTTGTGTTGTTAGGTGTAGTGCATCATCACACCGCACGCTATTAATATCTACGGGATTAACTGTCAATACCCCCATGATGTTTGCCAAGTATGCAAGCATGGCGGTCTACGCATGCAAGGAAAGATCCGCTCCACCCTCTAATTTATTGTGTGTCTGTGTGACAGCATTCCACAATTGTCATGCTTTTGTGCATCCGTTGGGGAGGCGTATATGAATTGATGTTTGAATGCATTTGGAAACCAGTGCGTTTTAACTCTTACCTCTAATGACACATAATTCTTAGTAGCATGGGCAGCACTCAGAGCCTTTCCTACTCTTATCGGAAGCACATCTGATAAACCCAATGTCAAATCATGTGTGTGTTTGTTTTATGGTAGTAAAACTGATATGATCTGTGCTGCGATTGGATATACAGTACGTGTGACTCATAAAGGGGCAATGTTTTTTTGAGAACCACAGGAAATTTCCCGCAGGAACTGTTCAATTTTATTCTGATCTCATAAACAATGTGGCGCTGGTAATGATCAGTTAAAAGGTCCTTCTGGGGCCCAGCTTCTGTCACTCCAAACCAATATCTTTGAGAGGAAGTAGAGGCTTAGTTTGAAAATCATCGGTTTTGAATTCTTTGTTATGCTCAACAGAGAAATACATTTTTTTAATCTGAGATTGTTTTGTTGGTGAATAGCTATTATATAGTTAAGATATTATTTTTACTGTTTTTGTTTTTATTATCCATCGTAATAGTATTTTAAAAACTATTGGTTTTACATCTAATTATTATATTATTGCATTATTAAATATGTTTAATAAAATCATTGTTTTTTGTATATAAAAATATTACACTGAGAATTAGACTTATTTTTTAATTAAAGAAATTGCATGGATTATTTTTATTTTTAAGATGTATTGTATTTGTCATATTGCATGACTCTTGATGTGAACTAATGAAATCAAATACATTGATTAAAAATTGTGGAAATCTGTCTCTTCATATGAATTTTAATTCAAAATATTGATGAAGAACGTAACTTGTAACTTAAACTGTAAGTTGTAACATGTTGGCAGGCATCTTTCTCCAGGCAGTCAGTCCTCTTGGGGAAGACACTGGGAGGCAGGCACTTTGCTTTTTGCCAGCTTTGTTTTCTCCAGAGAGCTGATAGTCACACAGAGGGGGAGAAATCTGTCAGCGCTGCTCCTTGCACTATATGATCAGAGCGTGCAATCAACCCTCAGTGCTGCATCATCTGACTAAATTGTCAGTTCGTGAAGCAGAGAAGGGCTCTGTATTGCTGCTGTCTGGGCTTCAGTCCAGGGGAGTAACACACAGTTTAATGTCACACCTCTAAAGGGTGAATTCTTGAAGCCAGGTTACTGTACACGAGTAACCTTTCCCACAATCAACTGAAAACCAGTGTCAGTTATGCTAGCTCACTGATATATTTTTAGTATGTGAAATTTACTTGGTAACAGATGTGCTTAAAGACATAACGGCACATTAGTTAAATGGTGATGTTGGTTGTTTAGTGAAGGGAAACAGAAAATAGTTTAAAGGAAAAGTCAGTGCCAGACGCTAAATACACATTCCTCTGTGAGCAGTTAAGATTTACTGACACTTTAGCTTGTTGAACAGATTTTTTAACCAGATTGCTGTGTTTTATTGTTAGTTTATTATTTAATATTTATTCCTCTATATTATGAATAAGCATATATGCTTTAACCACTATGCCACAAGTTGATTCTAGTTTGAGTTTTCAATAATTTTTTTTTCCACCACAAGCTATGACAATGCACATGAGTCTGATGCTTTCTGTAGAGAGGCTCTTGTGTTGTGCTGTGAAGCTCCTTTAGTGTATATCTGTCTGTATAGTGGTAAATTCTAGTTGCTCTTGCATGTGTTGGTTTTGAAAGGTTACACCTGATTTGAGGTCTTTGAGTGTTTCTAAACAAACATGCCTAGACGGTTCGGTTTGATCTGTCCTGTGTTGTTCCTTCGTCTGCTCTTGCTATATCTAAGAAACAAACGTCACTCTCGCAGTGTAAATATTTGATGCAGGTCTCTGTCGCCAATCACTTGAGGGCTATTTGATGTCCGCAATTGATTTTCCTGTCCTGTGGTACGTCATACTTTGCTCCTGTGATAACCCATTCTAAAATCAACTGACACTTTTCAAAACATTAACCTTAGCTCAGGTAAATTTTCTTAGAAAACAGTTAGGCTCAGAAATATTTACAGGATTTTTTTTGATTATCGCATCCAAATATTTTTATTTGTTTACAGAATATATATGTGTGCACTTTGTATATTTATTATGTATATATAAAGACACACACATATATGTACAGTATATATTTAGAAAATATTGACATGTATTTCTATTTATATATTTACATTCATATAATTTATATAGAAATATATTTAATATATAAACATAGCATATTTTTCCTAAATATACATGAAATATAAATCTTTAATGTATGAATTTATATCTACAATACATAATAAATATTAGGGCGGGGCGATAAAACGATAACGATATTTGTATCGTGATAGACACGTGATCGATATCAATAAAAGATGCGTTCGATAAAACGTTCAATATCTTTTATTCTTCGTCGGAAGAAAAGAAGAGGTTGCGAAACTAGTTTGGTTGCATTAACAAAGGCACTCGCTCTCTGGTAACCTAGCAACTTAGGGAGTGATACGCTAACAACCGATTATGTATCCACAGTATCACGTTTGGTTGCGCCATATCGTTGTCTCTTGCTCTTCTGCTGGAATCCTCTTCATAAGCAGAAAATGAGTGCCGCAGCGAGCGAGGAAATTGTAAATAAAAGATGAAAAGTCAGCTCGCCAGTAGGGCAGTTTTTTGGATATTATAAGTCTGACTGTAGTCAGACCAAATAATATGTACCACCTTACCGTTCACTCTTTGGAGCACAGCCGTATTCAACCAACAACATCTGTAGCTGCAGCACCGCACAAGCAGCAGCCAGAGGTGGGTAGTAACGAGTTACATTTACTTCGTTACATTTACTTGAGAAAAATTTTTGGGTAACTAATACTTTTGGAGTATATTTAAAAATGGGTTCTTTGTTCTGCTCCAGAATGCCTTTGCCTAATGTTAGACACAACTAATATTTATGCTTACAGACCGTGTTTACATTTTGCAGAACAAACAGAAGAAGGTCCGTAAATGT
>JAUCMU010000027.1:2596014-2635649 GCA_032275025.1 Enteromius treurensis | reverse complement strand
TAAGCTACATACTTTCTATGTACATATCAGAGAACAATTTAAAATATTCTCTCAAATCATTCTATGGCACCTTTAAACTATAATATTTCACAATACTTAACTGTATTTTTTTAATCAAATAAATGCAGCCTTAAAGATTAAGTTCTTTAATAAACAAAACAAAAACTATCTTTTGAACAGTACTGTATACATAACTGTAAATGGAATTTCACCCTCAAATATCACATCTCTGCATCATTCCCATATCCTTGCTCCTTCCACATGAAATCCGGTAACGATCAGCATGCGGCTCACGTGTGTATATGTGCGTATGTGAATGTGTAGATCAGTGGGTAAAGCCCAGCACATGAATAACCCCGGGAAGAAAGCGGGACTCATTTCCATTGCCAGCATGGGGTCCCTGAGCTACACACCCTGATTCCACAGCCACTGACAGAATAATGCCACTATTAAACCGAATAAATAAACAGATCATTTATTTTCCCAGCAGACGCCTTCGGGGAAAGACCAGATTCAGATACTTAAAACTACCGGCTGAGAGCTCATCAACTTACAGTCCCTATCTGTCAATAAAGATCAAGCGACAGATCGAGATTGAGTTTAATGAACAGAATACGTAACCTGCTTCACAATCTCCTCCAACAAATGCCAAGAAAGATAAATAAATAAAAGATCTAGGCTGTTAACTGATATTTCCTTATAACAACAACACAGACAAAGAAATCAATTGAATAATGGATTGAATTGCCGGCAACCAGCGTAAGTGAACACATTTCAAAACACATACTTTTTAGGTGGCACCTGGCCCACATTGACCCGGACACAGATGACTTTGCGCGTCTGCATTCCGACGGAGCAGAACGCCTCATTAGTGCCGACTCCTGCTCCGGAGCGGCTGAGGGAGCTGTTGGCTGATGGAACGGAGGTGTCCTCTATGCACTGACCCCAGGGCCCCGTCTGCCAGTGGTACACAGTGCAGGGATGATCATTGCAGTTGCGGACCTCTTGCAAGGCGCTGCTGTTGGGGCACTGACCTCCACCTAAAAGAAAGAAAAGGGTCAGGAAAGGTGTTACAGTACTGGGTAAATCATAAACCCAAACTGTAAATATGTTTGCATATTGACCTGTTAATTGACCATTTTGTATCAATTGACCAATTGATCATTTAGGCAAAAAGGGTAAATATTATAACGCATAGGAAGTTATGTCTACAATAAATATTACAAATCCTACAGTTACAGTACTGGTTAATACACCATTCCAATTGTGCTGAAATCCAAATCTGAAACACATACGACGTGACACCTATTCAGCTTCCATAGCAGATCATTATTTTTGTTGCATAGCAACATACTTTTTTGCTGGGTAGCATATTTTCTAAAAAACTTAATGAATTTGCTAAATAAATTCATTTTCACAGACAATGTTGTGACTGCATTCTAAATATAATTAATATAATTTGTATTATTAGTACTCCATTACTAATTTAATAATGAATATGCTCAGGATGAGAGTTTACACTGCTAAAAAAGCATCCCAGCAGTCCACACGTATCTACCCAACACCCATTCACTGCAGAGGATCCATTGGTAAGTAAGTGATGCAATGCTACATGTCTCCTAAACCATAATCATCTAAATCTAAACTGATCTACATCTTTGATGACCTTAGGGTGAGTAAATTTTCAGCAAAATGTCAATTATTTCCTTAAATGGCATCCTCAATATAATGGTAGACCAGTAAATAAAACATCTGGACACTGAAACATGTAGATGAAATCTGAGAAGAGTCCAATGCATGAGTTAACAATCCACAAAGGCTGTCAGGATAAGAGCTGCTCCTCGATTTATTTACCAGGCTTTGCTTTGTTTTCATTACAACCTGCAGTCACACGCAAAGCACCAGAGTCCCCATGGGGTGGTCAGCCATTATTTCAATGGTGCGCATTAACAACCGCACACCGATCAATGAGAAAACGGTAAACCTGGTGAATGAGAAAAACGGACAAACCATGCATCAAGCAGCGATCCTTGTTCAAGAGCACCAAAAATAATGAATAATTGACTCATCCTTTGTAGCACAGTCCTTCAGTATCTAATTTATTAAAAGGTTATCGACTATTATCACACACTTCATTAGACATGTGAGAACCATTAGAAAACACTTGCTGTTAGCAGCGCAGTCGCAATAATGGCAGTGAAAGAGAGAAAACAAAAGGAGGGAGTTACAGTATTTGACTTCCAAAGCATCTCATAGTGGTTCAGGGCATGCCAGGGCAATGCATTAGCAGAGCTTCAAAAAGCTGCACCAGAATCACATTGTTTCAAATGAGGATTAACACTCCCTCCGGTTATTTATTGACCTGTGACTCAGATGAAGACTAATCCTTTGTACAATTACAAAAGTGAGTCCTCACACAGTTCAGGGTAATTGCATGTTCTTGGTCCATCTCTGCACCATTAAGAACTGCAGTTTATATTGCAGTGACACTAGTTTTGTATTAAGTTTCTCTGGACGTAGTATGCCGTGATGTCTGCATGAGATCCTTAAGAAACGGAGCATTTGAAATTGTCAAGAGCTTTCTCAAGAGAGAAAGAGTAAATACGTGTTACATATCTGACCGTGCATTTATATGTAGAATCATTAATATTTCAACATTCCATTAAAATTGTATCCATTTGTATCCATATACTCTAGGCTGTCAGTGATGAATGAGGTTTTTCAAGGCCCCATACAAGGGTCACTAACTGGTTTACCACTGCAATGATGCTGGGGCTCAGTCTGGGGATCTGTAAAACCCTAGAATAGTTGCAAACAAGGTCGAGTTGCACACCGTGAATTTTGATGATATTTCAAGTCATCTCTATTACAGCTTGCGCAAAAATAAGTCTTAAGTCTTAATCTGAGACCAAATTTTAGTTACACCATTTCCTAATTTTGTATTAGACACACAATCAATATAAAACGGCTTTGCTTAAGCGCTAAACGGTTTCCTTATTAGCTGTGCGTTATTATTCAAACGTTCTGGGTTGGTAAGAAGTCTCATTCTCTCCAAGCTTGCTAAAAATTGTAGGATTAACATTTGATGAAAATAAATACAATTTATTTCATATGGTAATAAAACCTAAAAAAGGTCAAATTTCACCATGTGTTGGGTTTTCCCAGATAGCATCACGTACACATAAACAGAACCGACTTGAAGAGTTATTTTCAGTACTTGAATTATCAAATGTTTGTGTGTACGTGATGCGATCTGGGAAAACCCAACACATGGTGAAATTTGACCCTTTTTAGGTTTTATTATCATATGAAAGTTGGGTTCAAGCCCTTTGTAAAACCGTTTTAAATTTTTTTTTTTTTGGGATATTTTTTATAAATGCACCATGGGGGCCTTGGGGTGAAACGGCATTTCGATACGCTCTATACTGTGTATATTGTTGTATTGACAATAAAAGATCTTGAATCTTGAATGACATCTGAAGGGTTTTCCCAGATCGCGTCAAATTTATTTGAAATGTAATGTATTCCTTTAATGGCAACACCATCAGCAGCCATTACTGAAGTTTGTAGTATACATGATCCTTCAGAAATTATTTTTATGGTTTTCAAGAACAGTATTATAAAAGTATTATTCATTTTGGAAACAATTGTGTGTGTGTGTGTGTGTGTGTGTGTGTGTCAACTGTACATTTAAATTTACTGTAAATTTAATTAAATATTCATGAATATTATGTCAAGCTGAGAAAATTTGATAAAAGAAAATATTGCATCACACATAATCAATTAATGTTAATAACATAAACCAAATTAATTAAATTCAATTATAATCGTAAGCTAACACATTTTAAACAAAGTGATTTAGACTAAAAGTGCAAATAAATAATAATAAAAACGATTATAACTTTTGAATAGCCACCCCCTCCCCCTTTTAACTGTACAACATTTTTACTACCTATTTTCTGTGGGAGGCCCTCACAAGCGACACATTTAATAGACTAAAATGAGGCAACTGGAATGTGGGATTGCATATTTCTGCTTATTTTGAGACAGCTAGGTCCTATCCCGAGAGGCTTAGCTACAAAAAATGACCAAGGCTTCATACTATTCTCTCCATCACCTAACAAAGAGGCAGATGGCAAGCAGAACAGGATCTACTAAACTTCATGCTACAGTCAGCACACACCTGCTTTCTCAGACGCTTATCATCAATTTGGTCCGGCGTCTCCTGAATCGTTTGAAGGCTAATAATCCGAGCACAGCAGCACGTAGCACAATTTGCCACAGGGCAGAATGCATCATTGCGCATATGTGGCCACACATTTGCGTTAAAACTATAATATATAAAGCAAGCGCACTCCACAGATGTACCAACACACTATCTTTGATTCTGGCACTAGCATGACCGTAAAATGATGTGATGTTAAAGCAAACCAAGCCGATTTGCTTTCAGTCAGCAGTGCAAGTCCTGTTCCCTCAAGCTGCATATTTGTGGAAATGGATTTCTGGCCAGTGAGTGGTGAAGGGAAGGAAGAGGTTTTAGCCCAAAGCCACCACTTATCCATCAGTCTATTACACATCAGATACACACTTACAACCTTAGCTCACCTCAGGTTTGAATCACTTAATGCTCAGAGACCTTGATTACCTTGTGATGGGCTTCTTCTTTTTTTGCTTACATAGAAGAATGCAAATCCACAAAAAAAAAGATGGTGAATGATTATATCTAAACAAGCAGGAATCTTTGGAGAGATCCAGGCAAAACTGTAGTTTTGGACTAAGGGCTATAGTGCTTAATTCTTTTAAAAGCAGGAAGAAATGCTCAGAAGAAAAGAACACAAAAAATTGTGGATTTAGTCTGAAAAAAATCTACTCCATTGCAGCCCCTGCTACCTGCTTGTACAATTGCAGAATATAATTACTTTAAATGCTAAACATATTCTCAGTAAAACTCAGTATTTTCACTGTTGTGCACAATAAAATTATATTACAAGTATCATGTAATGTTAGAAAAAAGGTACAAAATGTATGTCTTTGTCCATAAATACTGTTTGTTCTAATTTTCTATTTATTAAAGGATAATTTTTTCCAACAGTGTTTTTAAGGTCGATAATAAAAAATGTTTCTTGAGCATGAAAAAAATAAATAAAAATAAATAAATATATATATAGATCAACCCAAAGTTTTGGGTACTATATGCTCTCTGACTCATAACTCCAAACACTTTATCGTCACTGTTTGTTACAATACATTTTTAATGAACTCATGAATGTTTCAATTGGATAATTTGAATAATTAATATTATTATTATTTATTTATTTTAACTTCTCACAGTTGATAAAAAAGGAGCCAGTCAACATGCGCAAATAATTTGTTTTTGAAAGTTTTTCAAGGTTTTTTATACTATTACGACTCAAACAAGACTGCAAAGTGCTGTTTGTTTGTGAGCAGGCTATGCAGCAACATAGTAAGGTACATCATTGTTCAACTCAGTTGTGTCTCCACAAAAACCAGTTCAACCCACACCATTTTTGTGGAAAGAAAGAGTGGTTTGATAATAGTAAATAACCCTACCTTCCCCAGCGTTGTAAGCCAGAATGGAGCGTGATCTGGTCTGCTTGCCCTCAGAGTTCTTCCCTGAGCAGGTATTGGAGCACAGAGACCATGAAGTCCAGGGACTGAGCACACAGTCTTTAGGGCAGGGCACCTCGCACAGCACCGGCATGGGAAGGATGGCGTCCCGGCACAGCTGCCGGTCCACGTATTCACCTGAGAACAACAAAAAAAACACAGTTTTATTCTCACATCCTAAATAAAGGATCACAAGTACGAGAGGGCAAAAGAAAAACTAATATCCACATACAGTAGATAAATACACGCGTTTCAAAAAAGTCAAAAGCCTCAAAGTGAAACCTCACTCATTTGATGCTGTGTTAAATTGTGTGAGCATTGATACACATCTCACTCTGTGCGTAAATAAATCTGCCCACACAGAGAATTCACACTGTGCCAGTGATGCACCGCCAAGTGCTGTCATGTCTATCTTTGCCAGACTGTGCATAAACACCCATTTACACATTAGATAGCATAAACCAGAACATTGATAAAATCCAAAGGGGCCAAGCCAACATTTGAATGGGCATGTCCCCTATATACTGTAAGACCTTAGTGTATCCGTGTTATCACAGACAGTACAATACTCTCAGTTGTGTCCCTTTTAGTAATGACCCACTGCTAATTTCCAGCATTTAAATCTCCAAGGACATATAGAAGCCCTTTGCGTAGTTATGGCATGCATTTCGCCCAAAAGTTTAACAGCAGAAAGTAGTTCAGTAAGACTTTAATGTGCTTCTTGCACATCAATTTTACATTACTCTTTCAGTGTCAAACAGGATGTGACAGCTGTGCACCCAAGAGGGATGATGATCCCGCGATGTTTGCAATCACACAATCACATGTAATTATGCGTAAATGCTGTCCAAGAAAAATGGCCAATGCTGCAATTGGCGCTGTGTAACCTGTTTTTAGCGTATGACATTTAACTGAAAACTTTGTCTTTTACATGAAAGGGTTTTTTTTACTAGCAAAACAAAGTAAAATCAACCAACAAAGCAAAAAAAAAAAAGAAGCAAAAAGTAAACGAAGCCATCAAAAAAGCTAAAAAAAGAAAAGAAAACAAAGCAAAACCAGACAGATCAAAACATACATTGCCCACAGAGGTCATCTGAAAAACCTAGTTTTGGACACCAGCCCCTGTATCGATCGGTGAACCCCATCCCTGAGAAAAAGCCCAAAGTGACAGAAAACCCACTGAGTCAGATGACACGGCGGGACCCCAAGGGACACAACAGATCTATTCTCATCAGCAGCAGACAACAGGAATCAATAATTGAGAGAAGAGGGGAGGCACTGGGGAACAATGAGGAGTGGTTGAGATTGGGGGTGGGAAAGTGTTAAGACTTCCGCACACTGCTGGTATTTATACAAAGCATTTCATGTCAAGAAAAAAAAAACAACAAAAAAAACGCAACAACTTAACAGTAGATTACAGATATTTATATGCCTTTATTTAAAATTTTTAAGTTTATACTGCTAGGTATGTTTTGAAACAAAGTAACTGGTTTAAGCTGATCATTATCTGCTCCATAAAATAAAATAACATTTGCAAATGTGCAAAATAAAAGTTGCACAGAAGGCAAAACACAAATCAACTGTCCTCATGAATAACTCAGTGAGTACATGCTGGGGAAAATGTAATATCAGCTGTGCGTCTACCCCTTATACATCTCACCTGTGTCTGACTGTCCCCTGATGGAAAAGTACCAGACGGCATCTGACATTTCCTCTATTGAGCGCTGTCACAATCTGATGAGGCTGCACACTACTCTTCCCAAAGTTAATGAGGGAGAGAGGGAGTTCAGCTAAATGCAGACTGACTCTGAGGGACTAACAGAGTTAATTTCATTTATATAGGCGGCTCGAGACCAGTGCCAGCACAACATATTCACCATCTACCCGTCTGCAAGGCAGGACAAAGAAAGAGGTGACCTTGAACAAATCATATTATTCCTCACTACAGCAAGGTATCTGGACTTAAATGGGTCAACGTGTTGCAGTAAGCCTATGGCTAAGGAGGATCAGAGTAATGGCCAGGGTTTCTTTTAGCATCTGAATATAAATTTTAATACATTTATATCCGAACAAATAATATGAAAGCTGCCAGACCATATGATCTACAGTATACAATATATGGAAAGTTCATTGTATCCTGTATGTACACAATGTAAAAAGGAACAAAAGTACAGTATGCGTTTATAATTTATGCTGTATGACTTTTTGTACAATGGGGTCAGAGGTTGTTTTGGCCTCCACTGACTTTCACAGTATAGGCAAAAAAAGATATTTTAAAATGCATTATTTTGTGTTCCACATAAGAGAGAAAGTCAAACAGGTTTGAAATGACATATTTAGTATGTTAATTAAGGCATTTTGGTCTCCAGGCAAAATCTGACCCACAAACTACAGTCTAAATCATTAAATTACCATTTCAATGACAAAACAAGCAGTGCTATAGCATGCATGTATCATATTTTATCCCAGACCATTTTGACCCACATATATATCGAAGAGGACAATATTGAGCTATGCATTTTAGGGGTAAATACAGGGTGGTCGGCTTCTTTCTTTACTTAAATGGTCATCAAACTGTTTAATACATGGCTGCTAAAGCCATAGAATTAGTTTGCTACATAAAGTACAGCTGGTATGTAAAGGAAGGTGTTTTAGGGTAACTGTCTGGGAGATGAGGTTTGTTGGAGGGCCGGGGGGAGGAGTCAGTCGTCTCTGAGGTGACAGCTGAGGCACATGCAGTGTGACACCTTCAGTTGGCGTGAATGGGATGCTTGATTATAAGCCTCGCAAAACTGAATGAGCTGCACACACACAGGAGCCTTTCTCTACCTCTGTCTATCTCTCCTCACTCTCTGCCTTTCTCTCTCCCCCGAGTCCTCATTAGCGATGTGAATGCTGAGGTTCTGGAATGTTCCAGTAATTGCCATGTCCACACACTGAAATTTACATGAACAAGGAGCGAAATGTGAGGATGTAAAATACAATTATGGTGTGCGCTCATAATTGATTCATTAATGCAAGTCGAGTCGAACCGCACCTCCAGACAAGACATTAACAATACGGAAGGCAAAGAAAAAGAAGTCACAGAGTATTAAAAAAAAAACCCTCAACATTCTACTTGTCCCTCATATCCACAATAATTTAAGGTTAATTATTTTTGATAAGCTCGCTGAATGAAACTACTTCACTTCCACATGTTGGAGACAGGCTTTCCACTTCGTTTGTTAAAATATTCAGTCAGCTATGCTCTAGTCTCTATTATCTGAAATTAATTAGATCGGATGAATCAGAATTGTGGGTTTGCGGCACTGAATTTCGCTCCCTCATCAACCACAGCGAAGTGTTCATCCATAAAATCCCATTAAAAAATTGTTAGCACAACATAGCTGGGCCATTTCATTTCTCAAATATCTCTGAAGTTTTAGGCTGTATAAATAATGTAAACCCAAAGACAGATGGGAGATTTTCCAGCACTACATAATTCGATATAACAGTGGCTATTGACAAAAGCTTCTCAAACAGTAAGAGTAAACAATGTAATAACTTTAAATCCACAGAGCCATAGAGCTTATGCCATATCAAGTCATTTGTGTTTTAATGTTCTTATTTGTTTGCATGCATGTTACCATTACAGATCTTGGGATCTGTACAATTGTTTTAATGTTGTAGGGAAAAGTATTTTATGCTCAGTCAAGGCTGCGTCTATTTAAAAAAATAATAACAATGATAAATATAAATATATATGTTTTCTAATCATGTTACAACCAAGCACAAAAACTGAGTCACAGAGGTGTTACAGAAATCCCAGCTCTGCTAAATTTTAGTATATTGTGGCGTTAGTGTCAGCCAGGCATGTGCTTGTCCCCAGGTAAACTTTATTTTCTCTGATCTCACAGATGGTGCTACCGTGTACTCAGTCAAGCCAATAACATCCAGACGCTATTGGAGAGTTTGGGGCCTTTGGGCTAGTTAGACGGTAGACCACCCCAGCAAATGTGGCTTTGTGTTTATAAGAGTAAAAGGCAGCAGTGCCACTTCTTATTGCTCTGAATTTCCCTTCTGGCCACTCTAACAATAGAGAAGAACTACCAGCCGCCTGTGCAAAAACAGCAATTACGGCATTGGGCGTGAATCCAGGACATAAGCCCTATGGACAGAGCTCAAGAATGGTCCCAGCTGTACATGAACAAAACAATCTGGGTTTGTTGCTACATTCCACACACTGCGCGCCTGGGCATGACCCTTAAATAGAAAGGCTATTCAGGCAAATATTTTTAATTATCTGAATGCTTGTAAGTGGACAGTCTCATGTCAAGCAGATGGAGTGTGAATGTATCACTTACCGTCACTGTTAACGCACTGAACTTGTGGGTTCTGGGTTCCCGGTCCACATACTTTGTCATTGTCGGGCACACATTCCTCCAGCTTCACCAGCAGCCATTCGTAGCAACTGGGCTCCTCACAGGGAATTGCCTCCGTCAGGTGGGGGCAGTTTCCCGTGCCACCTGTGGGCTCGTTCAGGATTTTCCTTTTTCTCAGTTTGAAACCTATTGGAGAGCACAAATGAGACTTAACGTCACTTTTGTTATTGATTCACTACAGTTAATCGGTGGGGGTAAAGAGCACAAGTAAGTTTGAATCAAGTAGACTAGACAAACGGTCAAGCAAAAAAGTAAATATATCTGTTCAAATGATCAAACATTTTTAATGCAGATTCAACAAGCAAACAGAAAACCTTAAACTAAATAAACAACAAACCAAAAAGTATTTAATAATCTCAAATGAAAATTAGACTTCTTGCTTTAATATAATATAATATAATATAATAAATTACTAAATCAAAAATACGCCAAAAAATATAATAATAATATTAATTATTATTATTATTATTATGTATGCAAGAAAATGACAAACTTAAATGAAAACGAAAAGATTTTTAGTTTTTATATTTTTAGTTGACCCAATGCTTGCCCGACTAGTGTCAATCCCTTGCGTTAGCCCTCTAAACTGTCACATTGCACAATCGGTGTAATATTACATTAAACATATCAGTCCATTAAGCATGCAAGATGACAGAAATTACTGAAGCAGCTCATCATAATGAATATTATTATTCCTCCCTCATTATGCTTGCATTTCACCAAAGGGACTAATGCATTCAGCAATCCATTAACACAGAAGAGGCTTTGACGCCAGGGGTATTCCCATTCAAGTGCAGGAAAAGGGTTCCAGAGGAATGAAAATGGGTGGACTGGACTCATGACCCGCACAAGGTCACCTACACGTACCCAGCCATCACCCTCCCCTCTCTGGTCCCTGGCCTCTGGTTTAATCCACATTGCTGTCTGGGGCCGATAAGGTAATATGGGAGAGGGGGGCCTTTAGGAGTTAGTTGGAGATGCCAGCGTTGTCCCTTTTTCTGATTACTTCTGTCCTGCGCTCTCCTCCTGGCTTTATTTAATCAGAAGGTCAGCGTAGAGCTCATTGTGGGTGTGTAAGGGGATTGTATCAAATCCTGTCAGTCAGCCCAGAGGTGTCTGATGGCATATGCTGCCTCTCTTTATCAGACAAAAGCACGATACTGAGTTTCATATGAGCCCCTGTTAATCAAAAATAGACAAAAGGCACAGCCACACAAAAATCTCATCAGGATCTCTTGGGGCATCACATATAAGGTGCACACTGACATGTTATTGGGGCCTCAGGTTGAGATGTCACATCTAATTTGTACTTTATCTCACATCAAGCTTATTTGGTAGCTTGTTCAGGGCTATAATAAAGATTACTGATATATTACAAAAGAACAGCCTTGCTGTTTTCATAACAGTTTATATCTACATTCATCATTTGTAGAAGGTAAGACAGCAATGGATTTAGTTGTTGCGCAACAAAATTATTGAGAATTGAGTTCTGTTGCAAAGATGAATTCGGTGAAACTTTAATTCTAGAATGTGAATTGAGACTGTGAAGTTTTTCAGAAACATTTTAATTGATCAAAATTGAAATACTTTTTAAAAATTGCTAAATGTTGCTGTAGATTTTACGATTTTATAAGGGAGCAGGAAACATAATAAGGTAACAGGCAAAGTTCTTTGAATATATACTGTGACGGGTCAGCTGCCTCCCCTAGCTATCATCGCCACCCAGTCCCTTATTCACCGCCCTTCACCAGGCTGCGGACAGGAGTGGGTGTGCGAGAGAGGAGGGGCTCAGGAACGAGCACTGCAGGTCTGGCGGCGCGTGATGGGGCACATCTGAGAATGAATGAAGCCTCATCACCGCCGCTGTTAAAGGCCAAGTGCGCCTCTCCTCGAGAGACTGGTCTCTTCCCTCGTGAATGCATGCTGGTGTCCTCGTGGGTCCAGGAAGGGTGCGTTGAGGGATCGCCACGCAGCCAAAGATGCGAGCCGCCGGACCCGTGGTCCAAACGAGAACCGTTCCCGTGAGATGGCTGTCAGGCCAGGACACGGACCGTTTAATTCCCCTGGAAGCGCCGTGAGGGCCAAGTAGGATGAATTCGCTAAAGAAGTCGCCGCCTCTCGCGCCCCGGATCTGAGAGGGGAGTGCGTGCGGCTGCCTGAGTTCATTCCATACCTGGACCCTTTCCCTTCAAGTTTATATCACACAATTTTGACGTGCAATTGCGAGCTTATATCTCACAGTGTTGAGAAAAAAAGTCAGAATTGTGAGATTAAAAGTTTATTTATTTTTTTTATTTTATTTATTCAGGCTTCCATGGTAAAGTAAAGCAAATATTAGATTTGTATATATAAATCTATTAAATTCAAATAATGTTCATCTTACTTCCATCCCAGTTTAAACTTTTGTGGTTTGGTCAATTCAACTGAACTTTCTCAAACTCTCTCAATTTTACATTTTCCCCATCTTTGCCTCAATATAGATTTTATATCCATGACCCTAAAGCTAATGTTCAAGGATGTGTTTTGTTAACGTAATAAACACTTATGTTGTTCTATTCTGTCCTTGTGCAAGGGATACTGCATGTATAAAAAGAGTCTTCACTCCTTTCACCACATCTCCCTGAATAATGAGAGCCCACATACTGTACATGCACAAGTGCCGAGACCTGCCATTACCGCTATATAGCATGAAGTATGAACCGTGGGTGTTTGAAAAGAGATTCACAGAGAATCCATCATTAAGATGCATGGTGAAGAATTTCCTCCCATCCCATCCTTTGGAGTTGCTTCATTAGGGAAGAGTCAATATGCATTAGTCATGGCACAGGTCGCTGTCCCAGCCATAATTAACGAGGAAAGCAGCCAGCGTGCCAGCACCTTTGATACACTATACCAACTGTCAGCAGCATTTGGTAAAACACCATTTTCTGAATCCGGCTGATTCGGTTCTTTCCAGAGAACATCTGAAGCTTGTCTTTGTCTCTTTGAAGCCATCTAACCATTGATTTGTCTTTTGTCTATTTCCTGACATCTTTTATTTTTCTGTGGGTCCCTTTTGTTTGTTGTTCCCTCTACAATGCTTCTGGATCATAAACCGTCGAGAAAATGAATCTTCTGCCTCAGTAGGCGTTGATAAGTTTATGGCCCGGATGCTGATGGCGCAGATAGAGGTGAGAGGTGGGGCGGCGTGAGTTATGCGTCGAAAGGCTCCCTGTGTACAATTCATGTGATTTACAATGAAAGACGACATTTTATTGATCTGCTCTGTTTTAGCGAGATGGGTGAAATGACCGCTCCCTGGTCCTTTAGTTCAAGCTTACCTTTCTTTGTGGACTGATCCTGGCAGTTTTCAAAGGTGCAGGGGCCCCATGCGCTCCAGGAAGACACCTCACACTCCACAGGGCAGGGAATATGGCAGAGCTGGGTGGTGTTAGGAGAAACGCCCAAACATAGGTCACTGTTCACTGGCCGCAAGCCTGAGGAGACACAGACAAACACTGTTACTATTAAAACACTGAGTCCCTATTAAAAAATGGAGACTAAGAATCACTAAGAACTTTATTTGGACAATTTTAAAAATGATTTTCTCTGTATTTAGAATTTTTTTTTTTGTCCCCTAAGATTCCAGATTTTCAAATAGTTGTATCTCAGCCAAATATTGTCCTATTCTAACAAATTAATTGGAATGCTCAGAATTGAGGAGAATAAATATATATATATAGTGTATATATATTTGATGATGGGGTGACCATGTGCGGGACATGTTTTGCATTGTACCGAAATCTATATTGCTCACATATTTACTAAAAGGTATAGCTAAAAAGGTAATGAGAAGCATTTCAGTATGCTTGAAAATTTGAACATGAAAAGATAAAATGACATGATGAACATCATTCTCAAAAACAAGTGCTCCTGATTGCACATGTTTTGCCAGACGTCTCCCAAGACCCCTTTTGTCCTTGTTTTCTTTTTTATCTGCAACCAGCTCTTACTGCAAATGTGCTTTCAGCTCCAAGCCGTAGGTGACTTTCTGCAAGGTCAGTGCGTGAACAGATCTGCTGCCGATACCCTTTGACGGATCTTCTCTTCATTCACATGCAAATTGCTTCATGTCCAAAAGGTGTTCTCTGTGCGCCCTGAGCCATTTCTAAAATCATTCGGTTTATGTGTTTTTTTGTGTGTGTAGATTTTTAGTTGGATCTAAGTGATTGATTGCATGGCCAGAGTCATTAATGATTTATATGAGCTTGTTTAAAACTGAATTTTTTTCTGTGAAGTGCTCCTCTGGGACAAACATCCGCCGAAAAACTCAATTTAGCATGTTGAATTTACTGAAGTGACACGTCAAAAAAAGAAATTAGCCGTCAAATTGACAAAATTGATTTGCCAGAAATGTCAAATTGACTTGCAAATGCAAGTTCCCTTATTCCCTCACAAACAGACTTGTCTTTCTGTATTTCTTATTAGGACGCGATTGTGCTGTTGAGGTACTGAGGTGGGCAAAAGCCCATCCGACTTCCTGTCTCAGCGGCTCATGTTTCGCAGCCCTGTTAACCCAGCCTGATTAATGACCCTCTCCTTGTAGGTTGACCTTGTTCAGGTGGCACAACACTCACTTGGAGGCCAGATGGTCTGCTGCTTGCCCACCCAGGGCTTCCCCAGCCTAATTATGGCACCAGTATCCCATCAGTCCCTCTGTCCGTCTGACAGCCGCCAACACATTCACCTGCTTGCATCACCATCATCATCAATAACTCGGGCCTGCCCACAGGGCGGTGCTGCATGGATGCTCGGTAACAAAGTCACGCCGTTGAATATCTCATAAAGATCCACGACGGGGTGCAACATTGATTATATTCCGGAGAGCGACACGGCCGAGCCGAAAGGAATGAACACTGTTGTTGTGTTCTGCTCTCTGTGACTGAGATGTGTTAATGGATAAAGATCGAGACAGCAGCTGCTTTCCCCTGTCGTCTAAATGTCTGAAGCCACCCGTAGGGAAAGGAAATCAAGCACAGCTTCCCCAGGCCCAAACAGCAGAGCAGGAAGCCGGATGGGAAGCGGCATTGGCAGAGAGGAAGACAACAAGCTGCTTTTGATATGTAAAATGCATACTTTGTGTTCAGCGCCATTCTGGCATTCATTACATGGGTTTAGGAATCCATAATCCCAAAATGATTGAAAATGAATTTGAAATGCAAACAAAGCCTTCGTATTTTTGTGGAAACAATATATTTCACTGATTCTTCACTACTGGCAAAACTACTGGGGGTTTTGTCATGTAAATTCAGAGGTATCTACTGTTTCCATTTCCACTTCCTTGCATTTCATTTAATATGAGTTGACACTGCCAGACAAAAATAAATACAGAAATAATGCGAATTATGTTCATGTGAGACTGCAGTGTTAAACTGTTTAGTTTCAACAGAACTGAAAACAATTTGTTTTTAAATGAATCATGATTAGTCCCACCTAACATTACGCAAAACATTTTCACACACACACACATATATACATGCACATATACATACATAAAGTAATGTGATATACAGTATAAAGATACACACACATAAAATAACATTCAAATTCCAAGATTATTAAAATTAAAAAAACAACCACTTTTTTTTTTTCTTAAATTAATCCCACCTAACATTACATAAAAACACTTTCACACACACACACATAGTTAACCCAAAAATGAAAATTCTGTCAACATTTACTTTGCCTTCACTCATCAACAATATCTTTTTTTGTGTTCAACATAAAAAAGAAACTCGGGTTTTAAAAGAAAATGAGGTGATATTTAAATAATTATGTTTTCGTTTTTGGAGAACTGTCCCTTTAAAGAGAAGTATATAGAGTGAGATCATAAGTTTATTAATGACACAATCAAATGTGCCATGGTGGAATATAAAAGTGGCTATGTTGCTGGTAGATAAAGTTGTGGAACATGCCTCAAGTATCAAAGTTTCGTTTGTACTTGCATCAGACATTGTACTGAAATAGCTGGAGTGCAGACAAACATAGTTGTCTAATTTCTACAGAGGATTTAGCTATGATCCCTGGAACCGAATGACCAGATTAAATCTGTTTAAAGCACACAGTGTCTGTCCTTGAGTACACCACCACTGCTGATGCTCTCATTGTCTGGTATTAATGTATATAAATACCTGTGAATAATTCCAAAGGCCCAGTGGCAAATTACTTGGAATAGTCCAATCATGTGGAACCTGAAATTAAATCCTCTCAAATCTGTCTGAAACTCTGAGGGGAAAAGTGCCTGATTGATTCTTCATTGATTAAAAGGAAACCAAAAAACTGAGGGAAAAAGTAGGGCTGGCAATCAGTAAAAAAAAAAAAAAAGAATAATTACGTGCTATGCAGATTAATCTAAATTAATTGTAGAAAAGCTGTGAGGTGTGCATGTGTGTTGGTTTGTGTGAAATAGGAGGAAGGTGCGTGTGTGAAATTGTGCAGGTGTTCTTGCACTGTTCCTTTTCTTTATCTCACACAGTTCTTCCATCTGTCACCGCATGACTCGTCAGCGTGCCAGGCCTGTCACCTCCCCCAGCAGGAAGCTGCAGTCAGTGCCATGTGCTTCTCTTAAGGCCATATTAAGGATGGGATTCCAGCACTGTCTGGCAAAACGTCCTGACAGACAGGAGGCTTGACGCCAAGGTCCGGATTTACCAAGATGCATAACAAAAAAAGATATGAACTGTGTGCATTGCTGTTGAATCACAAAATATTTTCAATATTACAGTTATATGATTTCTACAATGTACTAATAGTCCCTAGCATTTTCAGGCACCGCATAATATAATTGCCCCTGTTGCCGTCATGGTACGGTGGCAAAGCTTCTTGATTATCATGCTGCAATGAGAGTATAGATCCTAGCCACACTGGCCTAGAAAATCACAACTTTTCATTTTCCATCGATCTTAGTACACAATGTACCTACAGAAGAGTCCATTTTTAAATAGGAGAAATATTGAATCTCTGCTGTCTTTTTTTTTGAGCAAGATGCTACTGGTCTAATCAGATTCAATGATCTATGCTAAGCTACAGCTAAAAGTGCTACCGCCAGACCTGGAGATCAGCTGAATGGATTCAAAAACGGTAAAGTTCAACTTTTTAACTGTAAGTGAGTTGGACAATTTACCTATTTTTTTAGGATTTTATCCTGGAACTTGATCTGCCCTGTGTTATGTAGAAAAAATATAGGTTAGGATTTCTTTCAAATTCATTTTTCATGCAAAAAATAACAGCACACTACACTGGCTACAAGATGCCTTTGTTGCTCAGCTGAAAGATTTCTTCCTCAATAGACAATATCAGGAGATCAGCATATTTTTAAAGTAAATTCAAGGTTTACAGTAACTGTTAAATACCCCATTCTATCTGTGTCAATTCAAAAGGTGAGCGGCTTTCTCTGTGCTTTGTCTTCTTGTCTGTAGTGTGACCAGGCCAAACCAGGCAATGCTATTTGAGGACAGCTGTGGACATTTGAATAAGTTCCCTGAGAGGTCGGCGGTTCAGCTCTCAGAGCAGATGGCAGGGGAGTTTCTGTGTCAGTCCGGGAGAGTGAGCGCAGCCCCGGCACCAGCCTTGGCGCATGGCAAGAGGCGTTGGCACCTCCCTGTTTCTGTCATATTGCTCCAGAGAGAATTTGTGTTTGGGTGTATGTACACCTGTGTGTATGTCTGTGACGGCATTAGCATTTAAATTCCACAGTAGCTGCCTCATTAATTTGTTTAGCTCTGCTTTCTTTATTCCTTAATTTCCCCCTGGTGATCTAATTTCAGCCTTTAAAAAGCAACCCAATTATATGTTGGTTTGAATTGTGTACCACAAGTATCAACTGATCTTTGTCTAACAGCTCACAGTGAGCCTGTAAGTCTGTACGGGGTAGAGGTGGCCAGAGTCAAAAACAAATATAACTTAGCATCAAGAATGTTAATCCCACACACTTTTATCAAATATAATATGAGTACCCGTGCGGTATTGCTCTATCACTAACAATTTTGTTTCTCAATACCGAATGAGTATTTAAGACTCACTGCTGCTGAAAAAATAGCATATTTAATTGCCCATAGCAGATCTATACAGGTGGAGCTGGGGAGGTGGAGGGTTACAGAGGAATATAGCTGCATATGCAATACGAACCAATAAGCTTGTGCCAGTTAGTTTACTCCTGCGAATATCATCAATTTGCGTTAAGGACTCATCATCCTGCACCATCCATAGTTTCCGGATAGAACTTGCTAAATAAATCAGTCAAAAAAAACAAGGCAGCGCTCTGATACAGCAAATACAGAAATATAAAGTTAAGAACCAATGCCCTAAACCAAAACTGTTTGTTCTCAAACAAATAATAGATTATTAAGACCAAAGTCTGCGCATTCGATTTACCCCAAAACAAATTATAGCTCATGTTTAATCAATATAGAGACATCATAACCAGTGGCAAATTACAGAACTGGACGAGGTATGGCTGTCCTTGAGAGCTGAACCCATCAACCATCATTACATCTTTCAAATTCACTGAAATGCTTAAATCTGGCATCATATGCCATAATCATATGCTGCTGTACTGTTGATGTCAGCACCAACTGGGAACATTTTTGGAAGCTGGGCTCTAATTCAATGGACTGCGCCATCTTCACAATATGAGTCTTGGCAAGTTTTGAGTTGAGCACATGGATGATCTTGGTTTAATGTTAACGCTAGCATTAAAAAAAAATACATGCACAACACATGTAAGATGATGTTGACTGCAGCCCCTTTCTCACTAATAAAAGAGCGGTTGCCAAATCCTAATGTTGATCCATTAAATCGTCTGGATTCAGTTATATTCACTGAATGGGAAGTGTGTGGGACTTGCATCAAGCTCAAATAATTGGTGAGAACGTGACAGGAAATGATCGAGGACAGAGATCAGAATGGGTTTCAGCAAGTGCATTAACCACAAGCAGAAGGTTAAGATGTTGAATTTGATAGTTTTGTTACCGTCTTTGTTCTTGAGAGAGCTGAGGTTAGATAAGGTTTCCGTGGGGGCTTGAACGCAGTAGACCTCCCTGGTTTGAACCCCGCCTCCGCAGAGCCCTGTCTGGTTGCTCCGGCGACGGTCCTGTTGGCTGAGGAGGACATCCACCCTGCAGTCGCTCCACTCTGTGGTTCGCCAATTATACCTGTGGAGACGGAAGGAAGGAAAATTGGTGAACAGACGTGTGCTGATGAGTATTTAATGTTCCCTTAATCTATCCTATGAAGGCTGGAGATTTGTTTTTATTACACAAAAATAAACTACTTGTCTGTCCTTTGGAGTTATAAATATAGTTGATTTTAAATAGACTAATCAGGAGCCATGTCAGTCAGGATGTGCGCTAAGGTCATAGCTTTATTGAGCATCATTGAGTTTGTTGGCTGGGCTGCTGCTTTTTGATTTGTCTTGTTAGCGAAAGAACACTGGGGAAAAGCATCAAAGCTGAGCTATGGATAGAAATGTTGCAACAAAAATGACACACTCTGTACTTATTATATTATCCTTTTTTTTTATTTAATTGTTCATGTCCAGAGACATCCTTATGAAAATTAACCATGCATTACAGTAAAAATGTAGCAGTTCTAAAACCACAGTTAAACTATAGTTAGTGTAGCAAAACCATGGTTAATTTTTGGTTACCATGTTTTAACTAGACCAGCACCAAAATAGACCCAGTGCTATTATTAACAAAAAACAAAATATTTTTGTTAAAAATAAAAACTAGGGGGGAGTTTTGTATTACTTATATACTATTAAAGTTTTTATTAATATTTTGAATGAGCTATACATTTAATATTTTCAGTTTTCATTTTTTGCTTAATATTTTTTGCTTTTACAACAAAGATTTTGGATTATTAATTTATGTATATATTTAATTAATTTAAGTTAATCATATATATATATATACATATATATGTAAAAAAAAAAAATGTAAATATAAAAAAATCGGAAACAGCTACAACCATATCCGATTTATTTGTGGTCATTTCAGTGAAGGTATTACAGCCTCTACCTATAAAATGATGATAAACATAAATGAAACAACAAAACTTCTGGTTCAGTGTTAAAAGTGTGAGCGCTGAAAAGGAAAGCACCTCCTCTTTCCCGTTGGCCTTTCATCACCATTTCTTTTCCATATGTCTCGCTGATCAAAAGCTAGAGGGCATGCTCAGGGGAAAGTGCTGTGTGTTTAAATGGCCAGTGACCTTCAGTATAACAAATCTGGCTTCCAGCTTTTAGAAGAGTTCAAATAAGAAGATTAAAAAAAGAGCATTTTTTGAACACATTTCTTGACCATGAGTATACACTCTAAACTATGAGGGAAATGGAGCCTTGCTTTGCTTCTGAGGTGTAAATAAAAAGAATATGAAAAATGTATTTCAGTTTTTGGATGCAGTCAGTTGCATTTTAAAACCAATAGAGACTTCCTGCTGACTTTCCATTGTGATGACTCTCAACCTTATTCTCAGATTCAAAATGAAGTCCATTTGACCTCAAAATTGCAGAGCTCCATATTCATGAGCTGTGAGGCAGTGTGTGTTTAAGTGTGCTTCTGACAAAACTGCATTCAATATTTTGTTTTAAGGGCCCCTCTCTTTCCATTTCCATTTTTTGTCTATACTCGTGCTACACATAATGTGGGAAATGAAAAAGCTTTTTTTTTTTTTTTTTGGATACTTGAATGAGTAATGCACTGCATAGGAAATGTTAATAGTTAAGTAGCACCACCAGCAAAGCAGCTTCCCAATACTTTTACATATATATTAAATATTAATAAATCAAATGAAATTGATGAAAAAGATTTTACAAAAATTTAAAATAGTCTAATCAAGATGTGCCCTATCAGATTTAAAAAGATTCTAAAGGTAAGGTATACTAGAGACTTTCACAAGATGCTAGAACCTGATGTGACATGCTTTAATGTACTATGTACACTCACACACTTTTCACAATAGCTTCTTCAACACTGAATTATATGGAATATATTTTATCCCAAAGCGTTCGGGCGCTTGGATTTCCATTGCTAAAAATCGCATGCAGTAGCTCTGCTACTAAATTAATTAATGGCTATCCCTTTACAGTTTTGAACAACAATTGCTTGATTTTGGGTGAGCTTTCAATGTTGTTACGGGAAAGGATGAAGCTCATTGGTTGATTCTTGTCCTATGACCCACGGTGCGCTTGCAGCATTCTGAAAAGTTGAAAGTTTTTATCTTGATGTGGCACGGACGCACCTGGATAAAATTAACGCATCGCACCACGTCACTTCTATTATGAAGACACAAACAACATGTCTACATTTGAACTGCGCAACAGATGCCACATGTAAACGGCCCCTAACAGTGAGTACTGTAAACGATCCCGAATGAACTATCCCTTTAAGAAATTTACGACATGCTTAACAGTAGGTGGATATTAAATTTTAATGGTTACAAGCCACTCTTGGCCACCTGAACCTCACTGTTAGGGAAGTCTGGTCATAAACCCCTGCTGTGAAGGATTCTCAGTGACAGCAGTGAGAGCACATGTGGGGTTTGGTGAGAGAGCGTGGCCGGGCACACACTGGGTCAGCACTACAGGATCACCATTCACCTCCATCAAATATAGGGGCACATGCTCCGCTCTGGTGAGATCCAGTGTAGCGAGGTGATGAGTGATGGGGAATGGACCGGCCCATCTGTGGGGGAGATCAGATTAGACAGCGTGTGGCCTGTCCTCTCAGACGTTCACTATTCATCAGCTCACCTCCTCCAGGGCGGCACTGTGCCAAACCACCAACCCACTGCCATCTCTCCATCTTCCCCAGCAGGACCTTCACCCCCACCCTCCTTCCCCACTTCACTCCTCCATCTGTGTTTTAACACATGCATGCTATCCAAAAGCAGTCAACAGATGAAGTGCATACAGAGAGAAAGATTATGGAAAATTGCAGGCCCATTAAAAAAATATTTATATATATATATATAGATATATATAGATATATGTATAGATATATATAGATATATATATTATTATTATTTTTTTTTTTTTTGAGGAAACTGACTGAAGATTCAAAAGAAAGAAAAAAAGATTAAATATAAATCATAAATTACTTCAATGTCACTTTTGATGAATTGAATGCATTGCTACTGAATAAAAGTAATGCTATTTTAAGAAAAGGTTTTGAAAAAATTCAAAAAGCAAATTATATTATATGTAATGCTGTAGTTTTAAATAAAAGTATTTGTTTACTTTGAAAATATTTGCATGTATATGTTTATATTAACATAATTTACATTATATAAAAATATATACTGTATGTTATCTTAAATTACATATTTTTCTTAAATACATCTGTGTGTATTCTTATATATACACACACACATAACGAATATACACAGTACAGACACATATTTAAACAAAAACTTGTAATGATTAATTGCTTGACAGTACAAAATTTTAATATAAAATATAATATTGAATATCACCCCTAATGTTTTAAAATTAGCTGATAGTCAGTTACTTTTCCGATTTGACACAATATGCATTATAAAAAGCGCTCATAAAGATATGACTTGATCTTTTGATGCATCACATCAAGTATGGGCATCACTTAGCGTGGCTTAATCTTAGATCAAATTTAAATGTCATGATCCAAGCTCCAAAGCAGAATAGATGATGCACTTACACTATACATGGCGGTATTCCTTCTCCTTGAGGAGAACACGGTTCATTCTCCTCCAGCTCAGGACACTCGGCTCCTCCACCCACAGGGAACTGCTTCACCTGAAGTGTGCGTGTCCGCTGTCCCTTACGCCCATTCAGATCATAGCACTCCTTTGAGCAGGCAGACCAGTCTGACCACTCTGTCACTTCACAGTCCTTCGGGATAACACAAGCTTGATATGTCACAGGAAGAGTCTGCTGGTTACAATGGCTATAGGGAAACAGAACCAATTCTGTTACTGATCAATTAATCCAACATTTATTATAACAGTATAACATTTATTAGAAGTCTGAACTTTTGTGACACCTCTATAAACATCAACATCGTTATTACTAAACACAACAAGAAAGGGATGGAATTCATTCTTAATTATAGTAAGTAATAGAAATGTTAGGAAAGAAAACTAAATGATCATCTGAAGCCTGACCATGCTGATTCCAGCTGATCCCATCTAATTACTCTGTCTGTATCGTTTTGTATATATGCAATGAGAAAGAAAATTGTCTTAATTCTGCTAACACTCTGACTTTGCATCTCACCAGTTTTCCTCACCAATGTGCTTTCATTTCTATCTCACTGCAGTCACTATAGAATGCGATTCAATTTAGATATTTATCAAACTATGACTTCCATGAATTTTAATTATGAGGCATCAAACGACAGCTTGGCTTTGGGGGTTGTTATGATTGAGACTGTGGTCCTCACTAGAGCTCCTACACGACATGCAAGCAAGATCTCATTTGTCTTAATCAGTCAGATGAGAAAACCAGAGGCTCGGTTGGTTCACAGATCACGCCGTTGGTGTCAAAAGGCTTTCGAATTAAATCGATGCAGAGGCCATTCCTGTTCATATATCTGTGTGACTTAACTACACGTTTAAGAATCTATTACAAGGTTTATATTTATTTGAGTGCCATGGCAGCATGTTTATTCAAAGTAGGGCATTGTTCAAATTCACAATTTGAGATATGAAATGACACTGATCATGTAACTATTAATTTGATTTGACTGGCATTTACTGCACTGCGAGGTCTGCTTTTGATGCTTTCTTGTTTCTGACCTTGCCATTCCATACATTTGATCCAGGGCAGGGTGCTGCATTAACACAGTCATCAGAATCAGCTTAGCCTCTTTAGGGATTTCAGCCATCTGTGAAGTCAATGAGTAGCTCTAATGTACTGATCTGCCTTGGACAGTGCGTGTCTCTCTCCATCTTCCTGTGCTAATCCCACATAACAACAAATACAGGCAGATATGACACGTCTCCGTTCTGACTCTAGAAGGGGAACCCACGGTGAACATGACAGACATTTTTGCTTCTGAAAGCCTCTTCACAAAAACACAATCAAAGTGGGTGTTGATGGGTCTGTTGCTTTGCTGAAGTCTAAAGTTGCTTGTAGAGATATTCCCATTTCACTTGACAATACTTCTTCAACTAAAGCAGATTAAAAGTTTTACCATGTGAGACAGAATGAGGACATGCATTGGAGATATATGTGAGCCTAACATGTTTTTGGTTTCAAATGCATTAATGAAACTTCAATAAAATACACTCTTAATGACAGGCTGAGCAAACATGTACTTAACATAAAAAGGCCATATTATCAGTTGCATAACATGACTTTGAAAAACTGATTGGAGAATGATGAGGGACATCTACGAAGGAAGATGACCATTAAATTTTTGGGTTCGAATGAGGCAATTACATTCTGGGCAGGCACTTACCAATAAGTGATGAAATGATGGGAAGGCAATGGGGTTGGGTCATAATATTGATATGAGAGCATGGCTCTGTAAATGAGATTTTTCTCTCTGGTAAGTCATTTACTGACAGACTCAGAAACTTCTTCGAGGGAAACTCCACTGCAAGAACTGTTTAAAATGTCAGTTATCTTACTCCACAATCCCCAAAGGAGAGGGAAATTATAACGTAGGGACCAGATTAAATGAGCATCGCAGTTCGGATTGCTAACATGCAGTGCTGTCTATGAGCAAAGAACATGCATAAATAGATAAAAACCAGGAATACATTTGAAAACATGCCTCAAGTTAAAATTAATAGCCCTCAGGATCTAAAAGCTGCTACATGTCTTTCTGTGAAGCACATTGTTAACTTTGGGAAAAAATGTAATGTGGAAAATAAAATATCAACAAACAACTTGAAAACGCGAGTTAGACATTAAGTATATATGCGTGGTGGTGTCTTGTGCTTTGAAGGAAGTCTGTTTTTTTTTTGTCTTTGTGTGTATGTGAGAGAGAGAGAGAGAGAGAGAGAGAGAGCATATTACACTGAAGGACAGCTTATATCATGGAGTATGTGCTGCTGACAGCAGGCTTGGCATATCCTTGTGGTCTAAAACAGACATTATTGTTGCCTCTTTGCTCTTTTATTGTTTCTCTCTCACACACAGAAACAGAAGACTGACCAGTTTTCACACTGCAAGGAGAGAAGGGTTGAAGCACTGGAGGTTGGAGGGAGACAGAATTGACATACTGTATGATGACTAAGTTGATAAGGTCAGTAAGTCTGTACTTATGGTCTCCCTTCAACCTCCAATGAAATGGCTCAATGATCTCAGGTCTCTTTCCTGTGTTGACATCATCCTTTTAGGATTGGGTGCAAATATTGATTTTATGATGAATTACTACCTTTGTTTAAACAATCTCGCAGTAGTGTGGACAGCTCTGTTGACTTTAATAATTGACTTATTTTTAACACAGATAAACACTTCTGTGATTTTTATTTATTATTTTGGAGAGATATTATTTTTATGCAGCACTAATGTTGTTTTTTTTTAAAAACTCTGCTTATAATTCTGTTTTAAACATTAAATTCTGCCATCATTACTCACCCTCAAAGTAGTTCCAAACCTTGAAGAATTTCATTTGTTCATCTGAGAAGATATTTTGTGGAAAAAATACAGTTTTGGAGCTACTTGAGGGTGAGTAAATTATGACAGAATTTTCATTTTTGGGTGAACTGTTCCTTTAATAATAATACTAATAACATCCTTGAGCACAAAATCAGCATATTATAATTTTCTCTTTAAGAAAATATGACACTGAAGACTGGCATAACAGTTGAAAAATTTCAGCTTAAGTCCTTGCACATCTTACAACATTTACTAACTACTGAGTCAGAATTTAATAAAAGGTAAACATATTCAGAGCTGGAGAACTGGAATTGAATTAGAAAAGCTGTATCATTACCAAGCTTTAGATCCTAATAAAATGGCATTGATAGAAGAAGAAAAAAACACTCCAAATAAACAGATTGCCATAGATTCTACTACATTCAAACAATAAATTAACAAACCTTACAAAGTCTTCCACACTGAAAGATGCCTCTGAAAGAATAACAATCTCATAATCAAATCATGCATGAGCACAAGGTAAAGAAGAACAGTCTGACCTGAGCGCTGCTGTGCTTCCGCTCCGGTGAACACACGTCACCTCCCGGGTCTGGTAGCCCACCTGTAGGTCCCAGAACTTCAACCCTTGGCGGTTTTGACGATTCCTCGTCCTCTTCTTTTTGATGAGCTCTCGGGTCTCAGGGTCCCTCATCCTTCCCTTCACCCTGACCCTATCCTTCACACGTTCTTCTTTGTTTTCCTTCACCTCTTTTTTCTCTTTGTTCTTGCGACGCTTGCCCTGGCGTTCCTGCCTGGCCTGACGCTCCCGCTTTGCTTTCCGTTCAGGTTTGGGCTCTCTGGGTTGTCTGGGCTCTCTGGCTTCTCGGGTCTGTCGTATAGGCGAAGCCATGCAGGGGCCCCAAGGTCCCACCCTCAGGCTGTGAAGGCTCTCCTCACCCTCGCAGGGGCCTGGCTGGCAGGTGCGGAACTCTGTGAGGTTGGGGCAAGCCGAGCCACCAAAAAGGGGCGGGGCTAGAACCCATCGCAAGCGGTTCTGCAGACCCATCCCACAACTCTTAGAGCAGGACGTCCATGGGGAGAATTCGGACACTACACAATCACGTGGGCACGGGATAAGACAGGCCTGCTCTAACCGTGGCTTGGGCTCAAAGTACTCGCAGATGGCATCTTCTGCAGGGACGCCATCCGATTTATGCACACAGCCCACTTCCCGCGTTTGGATGCCCTCTTCGCCCCGAGTGCACACCGCTGGCCTTGGCACGCCTGCACTGCGCATAGACACCGGCACGCACTGGTTCCAGGCCCCTAGCTGCCAGTCGTACAGCTCTTTGTGCCAATCGCACACCCGGAAGCAGCTCTGTTGGTTGCTGGGTCGCTCCGACTGCTGGCAGTTAGTGTGTAACGTGGTCCAGCCCTCAGAATGTGCACACCATACCGCTCGGCTTTGACTTCCTCCCGGACCACACTCACTGCCCATACACCTACCCCATGGCCCTAAATGAGAGAAAAGAGACATTTTTACAATTCAGTAAAAGCCTCACGAACAGATGTCAGTCTTGATTTACGCTCACGTTCAATATCCTGATCGCATCCGGTTTCACTTCCTGTGCAGGTCATAACTAATGTCTACAGCCTACATGCACTTAAGACTTTAAACAGAGTTAAAAAGAGAACATGAGCAGGCAGGAGGAGTCAAATGCCCATTGTCATAATCAATATTCCTGTATTCCCAGGGACTCCATAATTCAAAACACTCTAGGGAGGTGTGGTAGTGAAGACAAGCTGATTTTACTGATGGATTTCACAGCGTGCCAGAGACATCTTTGTGGAGAGGGTCACAGAATACAGGAAGAAGAAAGAGGCCGTCATGTTGCTTTAAAAATTGCTGCTTCCCACACATGCTGGTTTCAACATGATAAAAAGGCAAAAGCTCATGAATATTAATGAGCTGAAATTCTATTTAATGATGTTTCATTAAATATTGCTTTGTTCATAAAAATGTTTTTAAAAATACTTAAAAAAGAAAAACATATATAACAAATAATAGTGATGTATTGCAGTACCTCTTAACTCTACCCCTAAAAGATACAATATTAGTACCTAGAGTAGTAATAAGTAGCCATAAGCTAAATATATTACATTTCTTCAATATATGAACATATTGTAGAAACTTAATTTCCTGTGAACCTGCTTTGCAATGATTCACATCGTAAAAAGCGACATATAATTAAACTTAACTGGTTTCCCAGAAGTAAAAAATAATACAAATTCAATTTTTAATAGAACCTTGAGATTTATACCGTTACTTGAGGGACCAATGTGCATTAGAAATTGTCACATATTTAATTTGATAACTTAATACATAAAAACTGACAACTTCAGACATCTGCCACTGTCAGTCCATGAGACTGTGTTGGATAGAGTATAGACACATGAAGCAGCACCTCTCTCTTAATAGGATAGTTCATCTAAAAATGAACACCTACAATTTGTTCCAAACACTGTATGATTTACTGGTAACACTTTATTTACTGTAACTAGTCCACTTTAGACATGCTTTGCAACTACATGTCAAGCAGTCATGACACATTATATTTTGATGAAGAGAAACTTTGCAAATATATGCCAATTTATTCCAATAACCCTAAACCTACTCTAACAGTCTACTCTGAGAGTTAGTAGACATGTAGTTAGAATATCTAAAGTGGACAAAATTAAGTGTAAAATATTTACTTTCTTCTGTAGAACACAAAAGAAGATATTTCCTAAACTGTTTTGTCCGTACAATGAAAGTAAATGGGTCCATTGTTGTTTTGGACAAAGAAAGGAGTAAGAATAAAGAAAGCCAAAGAGATTTTGATTGACATGAGGGTGATCAAAAAATGACTTTATTTCTGGGCGATCTATCCTTTATGAATCATTGTTCTTGGAGTAATATTTTTTGTTTTGTTTCAGGAGTCTGGGTTATTCTAAGCTAAAGTAACACCCTTAAACCCCCCATTTCCTCTGCGCCTTACAATTTTCCAGTCTCTACAGAGCAATAGAGACGTAAACACAGTCTAAAGCAGTAAATCAAAGCAAAACTGAAATTCAGTTTGACTATTTGCTGAGGTCATGAAGGAAAAAAAGCATTTCATACCAAGTGATGAAGTGTTATATTGCATCTCTATTCTCATATTTCTCATTCTCGTGATATCCCATAACCATCACCCTGAGGTCATTTAATTTGATTGCGAAGCACGGCAGAGATCTTCTCAGAAGAATTGTCTCTCTCTGACTACAGTGGTTCATTGTGTGCTCTGGTACCTGTTTTATAAAGTGTCTGGACCAAGGGGTGATTTATTTCATAGAAATGAAGGCCATTTGAGTCCCTGCTTTATGACTCCACTCGATAAGGACGAGACAGGCTGATGTAAATGTCAACGGAAGAAGCGGCGGGCTAAATTAACCTACAGCTGCAACCACAAGGACCAGGTCAATACAGATCGATACTGACCACAAGACACTGCCTTGGAAACAACAGGCGGAGCCACCACAAACCAAATGACGTCAAACATGAGAAAAATATATTCATAAGCTCCATTTACTCAAAAGTAGACTTTTTCCCAATGCAACATTCTGATTTAATAATAATATTTTTTAAAAAACTAGCGGCGAGTATTTCATATAGTATTTTATATCAGTTTGTCAGATATAGCCACTGTAAACTCTTCCGGGGAAATCAAGAGCAATTTGATTTTGAGAGCAAGAGTAAGATTACAATTCCACAGAAGTGAACATGTCTGCATTAAACACTCAAAACATAGCATTGTGGGTTAAGTCAATCAATAGCATTTGTGGCACTGTTAATTAACCCCCAAAGTAATGTCCACACCTCCCTCCTTTTCTTAAATGTTACAGTGAATCATTTCAATGTTCAAACTAAGTAAATACTTATTGTTTCAATTTAGCACAGACAAACTATGTGTTAACATTATTAAGTGTAAGAAAAGAAAACGTTTTTTCAGTTTAAAGTTCTATACAGTTTGACAATTTAGTTGCCATGACATTGATAGACTCTAAATCAAGACTGTAAAATTATATTTTCAACAGTTATACAGCTTTGATATAAGTTTAATTTGAAAGCATTGTTTTAAAAGCTATTTTATTAAAATATAATCCTCATAGTCCTGCTTATAAATCCTCCAAAACTTGGCCCCTCTTCACCTCTATAAGTGCCTTAATGTAACACAGATTTAAAGACAGAAAATGAGTTGAAATTGTTTACATCAAGCCACAAATGCCGCTGTATTGAATCTGGAATATTCTTTAGCTCTATCTCACAAACAACTGCATGTGTGTTTGTAGAGGAAGCTTAATGGAGCTCCCCAGAGAAAGCCAGGAAGAGCTTCTTCATTCACAACGCCTGCAGCTGCAGGTGCTCAGAATAATTTATGAGCTTGTCACAGGGTGATGTGGTCATCTACAGGCCAGGGGACACCAGGGAGACGACAGCAAAACACTATGCAGGACTGGCCGGCACATCACAGGAGTCATGCCCACAAGTTTTAGAAAGGACGGAAGATAGAAAATTCATTTCCATCCGTAAAGGTTACCCTGGATGAGGTATTGTAAATGAAAAGAGAAGGAAAAGGCAGGGATGTGAGGAAAAGAAGATGGCAGAAGATGGATAAAAGCAGGAGGAGAGAGGTTTATGGTAGATAAGACTTCTTTGTTTGTAGGCCGTTGCTCCAGCTGTTAGATCTACAGCCGCAGGGTATCAGTAAAAGAGCTCATCAATTTCCCTGTCTGCTCTTCCACCTGCCACTCACTGATTTTTATTATCTCCTATCACACAATCATGGCCCAAATACACACACATCTGGCACAAGAACTGGCCGTTAACAGATGTAAATGTGGTTTTCACTTAAATGTAACCCGGTTTTTGAAAATTCATGATGCAATTTAGAGAGTTGTTGTTCTGAATATTGATTGCTACAGATAATTACATCCAACAGAGGAAATGGGAGTATAACATAGCTTTTTATACAATTTAAAGAAATAAGGTAACTTAAAATTTGAAACTGCCATTTACTTGATTACTGAGGTTTACTAATTAATCTGTGATTAATTTTCAATTATATAATGAGGAAGAGGTCTCATGATTGATTCAATGACTTACTCATTAAGACGTTTTGTACTTGAATGAAGTTCTTGAGTGAGTCACTAATTCAGTAATTCAAAGCTTGAAAGGTTTCATTCATGTATGAATCTGTGGTTTTGATTGAATCAGTTGCCCATATGTATATATATAGAGTATAGTGTATATATTAGGGGTGTAACGGTTCACAAAAATCACGGTTCGGTTCGGTTCGATTCAATACAGTGGTGTCACGGTTCGGTATGTTTTCGATACAGCAAAAATAAAATTAAAAAAAGAGAATTTATTAGATTTTTTCGGGACAATCCGCGTGGGAGAAGACGACAGGGGAGAGATCCACCATTTAATTTTGTGGTGTTTATGTGTCACCAAAGGCTTAGGGTAGGGTTGCCACAGAAATATGGAATCGTCCCGTATTTGAGAATGAAATTGCGCGTCCTGCTTTGAATCAATACGGGATGGGTTTTGTCCCGTATTTTTTACATTTTTTTTAAAGCAGCATCTCATGCAAATCCTCCCCTCACTCATTTTATGAAGATACCTCCTTTCCAGTGATGCCAACTTAATGACTTTGTCGCTATATTTAGCGACTTTTTAGACCCCTTTGGCAACATAAAAAAAACAAAAAAAAAACGACTACTGACTTCTTGAGCAAACCTCAGCGAGTCTCTGGCAGTGCCACACGAGCGTGCACACCTCTCTCTATGTCTGTTGTGTTCAGCGAGCAGCTGAGAGGAGCAGAGCTTTTGGTTAAAATAGATATAATGTTGCTGCTAACTCTATTTTACTTGCAAATATAGTCAAAATCACAGCACCATTGTCTATATCTTATGTATACTTGGTTTCATCAGACAACGGCTTGATTATAAATAAGAAGTATAATTCAGATGAACATTTTGTTTGAGAATTTGGGTGCATTAAATTACATTTTGTGACGACAGAGAAGCAAGATAATATGACGCACTGACGTAATGAATATGCAAATTGGCGTATGACGTCACCAGCGACACCTAGCGACTTTTCGTGCATGGGTGTCCCTTATTTTGAGTTGTAGAAAGTGGCAACTCTAGCTTAGGGACCGTTCACATGCAGCGCGTTTTGCGATCGCAAGCTTTTTATTTTCAATAGAGCCGCGCAGTTTAAAATCCAAAGCAGAAATGATTTTAGATGAGCCTAGATGAGCTCCGCGGACAGACCGCTGGATCCAGATGCACACACATACACTATAAGACCTTAGACCTCTAGAGATTGTTTATTGTCTATGAAAGAGCTGTGGAGTTTTCTGGACGGAAAAAAATGGACTGCTGACAGCTTGGTCCCCCCAGTTAAAAAAACTCATCTGCAACACCCTATACACATATGTGTGTGTGTGTGTTTGGTTCTTTCGAAGCTAAAAACAGGATGGATAATGCCCCATCAACCAGTCATTAACAAAAATATGTAATATTTTTGGAAAGACTGTACATCAATTGCAAAACAGTTATGGAACTCCTGATATATTAAATCAAACAAAGCTTTTTCAAAGCAATTACATTCAGCTCCAATATTCTCCCATGAGTACCAGAAATCTATTATACAATGAATTTAGTTTTTTATTTTTAATCAAACACATATTCTCAAAGGCCTTCATTAGTTCAGTGAAGAGAAGCAAATGATTGTTAAAGGTTATTAGACTATTATTTTTTTTAGAGATTTAACTAGGTACAGTAGTCAGCTTTAACTGTCTGAGGATGAGAACACCGAGAAGAATGCTAGATCGAGAGATGGAGGGAGGCCGACTGCTAATATGTACAATAATTTCACTTTTGCATCCTCTCCCCATCCCCAATTTGGTATTTCCTGTGGTGCCAGGTGGTGCCAGCTAAACCTGGCATTTACCAGGGAAATGTAAAACAGCATGAAATGTTGCTCCATACCAGCTTGGCTGGATGCAGGGGCTTTAGAAAATGGGAGCACGCTGGGCAGACGCTCGGCATTCATGCGCTCCAGACACTCAGATGATGAAGAACTAGGAAAAGCCCAGGAAAAGGTCACACATTTCAACCACTGACTATTGTTTAGACTGGCACGATTACAAAGTTAAAATGTTATTCCATTAAATTGCAAGATATTTGCTGTCAAAGGGGAAAAAGATATAATTCTCTGCAGTCTCTTTTTTTATCAGTCTCAGTCAGCGGCTAGACAGTCGGGTTTTATCTGCTACCCATAGAGAAATATTGAAGTTGTGCTGATACTAATAATATCATGAACGGCTCACGCCCTCACCTACACATTTAATATCAAGACATGTGCTACACCAGAGACAACCATATAGGAGTCATAAAATCTTTTATCCCTTTTTCTTATTCATGTCTTTCCCAAAGCTTGCTGCTGAGTCTATTGGCCACAAATCCCTTTTCACAGACTTCTGGATTTGCCTGTATTCTTTTTCCTGGTTAAATGATAGCTGGTTATAGAGCATCTTTTATGCTGTAGAGTGATACAATGTCAGTCACAAGGATGTCATTGATTTTGGCTAACAGAAACATGGTGATGTGATGCTAAAGTAAGAAGAAAAAGAGTAATATTCTCAAACATCGCTCTCCTTCAAGGATATACAGTATTGTGTGCCAGGGTGAAAAAAAGGGTAACACTTAAGAATAAATAAGACTTGTTAATTAGGACTTTTCGGTCAGTAAATTCATCATTTGCTGCTTATTTATTGTAAGGTATGTAGAATAAGACATTAACATGTCTTAATTAGCACTAATATATGGCTAGTATTCCATTAAATGTGCATGCCAATAAGCAACTGTGAAATAAGTTGCTCTTTGTTATCCCAGGAGAGTTCTCATTGTTGTGTCTTGTGTATGTCTTAATTTTGTCCCACATTTGTCTTAAACTTTCTTAGAAAATAAATAAACAAATGACTCACAAAAATGTGATCATTTTACCTTCATGCATAGAATATTAAAACGTGGTAACTAACTTTATTCAGAAATACAGTATATACCATCTGAGTTGCACCATGAGAATAATTATTTGAATTATTTCTAGAATTATCTTGGCAAAAGTACAGAGAAAGAATTTGTTGACATCTCCACTGAAACTCTAGATTAATAGAATCTTCACCCAAAGCGGAAGCCCCAAAATGTAAACGACTCAAGCAAAAATGGCGTAAAACCAGTGCAACCCTGCTGCTTTATCTGTTTGCTTTTATCCATTCACTTATTTCAAAACCACATGCTTTACAACCATCCCAAAAAGCTCAAATATGATGAAACATTTACTTTATGAAAGAAAATGAATACAATAAATGATTTAAGCTCTTAAGCGTGTTTGTGTATCTGTAGCTGTCCTGTTCAAGGACGTTCCTGTCAAAATGAGTAACTGTTCTCAGTTTACACCGCATGAGCTCGGCCAAACTCTACCACACTTTGAAGAAGGAAAAAGTTTTAAAGGTAAAAACTGCACTATTCATAAAACTTAATTTTGAATTTAAGCAAGTCTCTTTCATTTGAAACAAAGTAGAAGACGTAAGATGTATGGATGATGTCTATGCAAAACCATTACCTTTTTTTTAGGCTACCCGTTCAGCTGAAAGTATGAGTAAGAGAAGCAATGCTAGGAATCTAAAATGACTCATGTATTTTTCAGAAAATTTCACTGAACGATAGGTGCTTAGCTATTAGTAAGAGACATTACACGCTTCATTTAGGATGTTGTGAAACATTACATAGAGCCCGTGAAAGCCCATGAATGCATGCCAAACTGTTGTGAATACACTCTTTTCGGGACCATCAACTGCACTGTGGGGAAGAGGTAAAAATGACTTTAAAGCATATCATAATCATTTTTAAGGCCATTGCTTTTTTTTAAAGATGTTTTAAAAGATTTAAATTGAATTAAAAATGTTTTCAAGCTTCAAACATTACAATCTCAGAATTACAATAAATCATGTGTTTCAGGTTATTCGGGATTAAAGCAACCTAAGTAAAAGATGTCTGAGTGAACTGTCCCTTTAAACCAGACTATGAGCTGTGCTGCTGTTTTTTTGAACCCCAGTGAACTACATCTACACACACACACACGGTACACTCTTAACTCAACAAAACATACTTTTGCTCTGTTTTAAGGGTCAGTAATAACAGGCCAACTTGAAAAAGCTGAATCATCATTTTTAAATGGGTTTGAGCTTCACAATATCAAGAACATGCACTGCTATAAATCACTGGAATCAGCTAGAAAAAAAAATACAATAGCTGAATTTTGCGAACATGTGTGCGTGTAGGGTTGCATGAGTGAGTCGGAGCAGTGTATTTGGCCACAGGAAAATATGCCCACTTCACTCAGAGAGCAAGAGGGATGATAGGATTCCTACCCCCTGCTGAATGCCATCTAACACACAGACGGCCACACATTTATCACTCACCACTAAGCATGTGTGTGTATGCAAATGTATGTAAGTGGCAAGGAAAGATTGTGTCCATATAACTTCGCACAGTGAGTAGGTAAGACCATCTGCTTGAGCTGTCAATGAACCTTTCAGGTCATGAAATGCTACATGATGAATAGAGGTGCATAAAATAAAGCCCTGTAGTCTAAGATCAGATGATTTAAAAAAACGGGGGGAAAAAACAACAACTTTTTGTACTGTATTTCAACATACCCTCTTAAGTTCAATCATTATTGTGTGCTATAACTAATAGTAAAAAGGAAGAGATGTACAGCAATCTGTAATGCAACATAGTCAAACGGTCAAACCAACATTTTATTCACATTAAATACAATTTATCAAAACATATGGAATGTGCATATACTGTACATGACATGTAAGTGCACACTAATTTCACTTTAGGGTACATCTAGGTCCCAATTTGTAATGAATGAATGAAGTTGGTTCAAACTGGATCATTATGGACATGACCCATTACTATCTGAAAATCATTTGATTCTTCATTCTTCATTTATCTAAAAAAGAAATATGGCTTATGTGTCCAAATATATTATGAGGCCACTCCGGAATAAGTGTAAATTATAACCTCCACAAAACACGCTCATAAACAGATGCAAACAAGAGTCTCAGAGCTCTCAATACAAATCCCCAGCCATATCAGTTGAGTTACACTTTGTAATTTTACACTAACACAAGACCTCAGGAGATCTGTGTTGTACTTTGAAACGAGCCCCGTCTCTCTCCAGCCATGAATCAGCCAGAGGCAGCTAGGACACACAACTGACACCAGATCAGTTCGGACCGGGAGGAGGTCTGTGCCTGTCAGCTGTGGGGAACTGGCTACATCCTCCCTTTGTTCCTGAAAGAACAGTAGCATTCTGTACTCTGAACTCACAATAGAGAAGCACCTAAAGCTGGACGGGGGTGACGACGTGCCTGGTCAGAGCTTCAGCTGCCCACACACAAAAATACAGCATGGTACAAAGGATCCTTTTTTGGCTCTTCTATCCAAACACACCCACGGACAAACTCAAAGCTGCAAAACATCATTGTATTCATCAGTATGTTTAGTTGTTGTTTTCTGTGTAGCATATAAATAGCTCTAACAAGATAGATGAAGTTCATTTTTAAAGGCCATTGGCTAACGGATTAATTTTTATGTCATTTAAATGCAGGGTAAGCGATTTTTTTCATAAATGTTTTACAAAATAAGAGTGGGTCCGAGGACCGAAACAAACTTGTAGCCAATCTGCTAATGATTTGGAGGAGAGTGCATTCAGTGAACAGCCAATCCAAGTGACAGGAAGATTAAAAACAAAAAAGAAAATGTTCATTTATGATTCGCTGTCTGTCTGATCCAAAGAAATAAAAGCAAACTATCTGTATGAGACTGATTTTTATGCATCATATTGCAATTTGATCGATCAAATACTGAACAGTACCACATTGGTAGCTTCTTCATACATGGATCCTTAATGTATTGTATCATTGGAAGTGCATCAAGATGCATATCGAAGCAGCCTCAGTTATGGAGATGCACATACCATATACACAGAAATATACACCTACGTACGATAATGGATGTTTTTCTCCATCTTTGTTCTTTGTTGAACCTCTCCGCTCACTCTCCATTTAAAGTAAAGTCCCAAGCCACAGAGTGTTCATTATACACAGCTGCTGTTATCGAATTCTAACAGAAGAATAATCAAATCTTGGAAGGGTAATTAAGAAGAGGCTTGGAGCAAGAGGAACAAGAGGCAGTTGGGCTCTGGAGGAGACAACAATTTAACTGCTCTACAGAATTTGAAATCATATGTTGGGAGCATTCAAGATGTTCTGAGAGGATTTTGCACTGTGGACAATGATCTGTGCAAAACCAAATTATTTACATTTTATTCCATCTTGTAGCATTCAAAGACCATTTAGAGATACAGTAGGCTTCAAAGATCTGAATCAATCAATGACCATCACTGCAAACTCAATTATGTGCAGCAGGCATGGATATACAACAGGAGACGACAGGAACAAAAACAAGAGATGGAGACACTGCAAATAAATACAGGCAGACATGAAAGAAAAGGAAGTGTGAAGGAAATCTTTCAGGATGCATGCCCTTCAGATTAATGACATTAGTCAGAGAACAGGGCAGGGGGTGGATGGGTTTACATGATTGGATTTGGCTCCAATAAAGACGAGAGAAGTGCCGAGAGAGAGAGAGGGGAAAGAACGATGGAGACCGCAAGGGGTCACGTCTGCCAGCATGTGGCCGTGTGGAAAGGGGGGAGTCAGCGGGTTTGCGGGCACCACAATGCTGCTTTGATTAACATTATCATGTTCATGTCACATCAACACTGTAATCCATGCTCTGAAATAACCGTTCTTTTTCAACTTCACCCGTCTGCTTCAGTCTGAACGACGGGAACAAAGGGGTAAAATTGAGTCAAATCAACTTAATTGTGTAATTAAATAATCAATTTAATTTCTCACTAAGACAACCATTTTGGGCCACCTTCTCTTTGACTGTGACACATTTATTAGTTCCTAGTTTATTGTTTGGATTGCAAATTTGAGTGTTGAAGTCTGGACTGGACACATACTAATACTGCAATAGTAATTACCTGGTTTGTGTGTGTGCATGTGTGTTGTCCTCAGCAGACACAGCTGGTCTATGGGACACCAGGTCCAAACACAGTTCTGCAGAGGCCTTAGAGGCTATACAAGGTGTTTAGGCTTAAGATCACACCACTGAAGATCAAAATATACTAGCCTGCTAAATTCAGCTTAATGCACAGGACAAAAATGTGTCTGGTAATAGGTTTTTTCTTTTTTTTGTCAATGAAACTGAAGCCAATGACCTTGTTGATGCAAGTGCAATCATGTGTGTTGCTCCATTTGGAATCTTTGGGAAATACATACATTTGAATGTATAGTGACAAATTACTGTATAGTGACAATTACTTTAATGGGTTGCTGATTTCTATTGTTCATTATGGTGACGATGTTGATGGCAATTATGACAGTGATGATGATGGTAGTGGTAATGAAAATGGCTTTCGCAGTGAAGATGATGATGTGACCTTGAGGTTAGACTATTGTAATGTTTTATTGGGTGGTCTGGATAAATAGACTACAGTTGGTTTAAAATGCTGTAGCTAGAGTAATTCCTAGAACGAGGAAGTATGAGAACACTTTTCACATGTCAACACTGCACTGGCTCCCTATCAAACATCGTATAGACTTTAAAAGTTTGTTAATTACTTATAAAACCCTGAATGGCTTAGCTCCTCAGTACTTGAGTGAGCTCTTTTCACATTCTAGTCCTTCACGTCTGCTGCATTCTCAAATTCTGGGCATTTGATAATACCTAGAATATCAAAATCTACTGCGGGTGGCAGATCTTTTTCCTATTTAGCACCCAAACTCTGGAACAATTTACCTAATGCTGTTTCGGGAGGCAGGCACACTCTGTCAGTTTAAATCTAGATTAAGGAGTTGTTTATGTTTTACTTGTTGTCGATCATTGTGGTTTTCCCTTTGTAAGCTTTCTGTGTTCTCTGTGTCTATTTTGGATTCATTGTTTCTGACCCCTCCTGCCACAGATTTTCGCTCTCGTCTCTGCCCTTCAGGATACTGTTCGCTTATTGTGCGATCTCTGCTCTGCCCATCGGACTATTCTTATGCTATTTGTTTTTTTCGACTGTGTGTTTGAATAAAGCATGCAATTGGATCTGTTGTCTGGATCGTTACACTAATACACATCTATTAATCAAATCCGTTAAAGGATTGTTAGGCTGCATTAATTAGATCAGCCTGGTAAGCCTTCTCCCAAGTGTTTTCTTCTCCATTCTCTCTCGGATGGTTTTGGTTACTTGCTTAGTTGAGGGCACCCAATTTCTAGTGATGATTGTTGTTTGATTACAGAGACCATCTCTGCATTTAATAAATAAATAGTTTAATTTCGTCATTATACACTGCTCAAAAAATAAAGGGAACACTGAAATAACAGATCCTAGATCTGAATGAATGAAATGTCTTCTGAGGGATCTCCTCCCAGAACTGGACTGAAGCATCTGCCAGCTCCTGGACAGTCTGTGGTGTAATGTGGCGTTGGTGGATGGAGCGAGACATGATATCTCAGATGTGCTCAATTGTTTTCAGGTCTGGGGAACCGGTGGGCCAGTCCAAAGCATCAATGCCTTCGTCTTGCAGGAACTGCTGACACACTCCAGCCACATGAAGTCTAGCATTTTCTTGTGTTATGAGGAACCAAAGGCCAACAGCACCGGCAAACGGTCTTATAAGGAGTCTAAGGATCTCATCTTGGTACCTAATGGCAGTCAGGCTACCTCTGGCGAGCCCATGGAGGGCTGTGCGGCCCTCCAAAGA
>JAUCMU010000027.1:2582649-2595914 GCA_032275025.1 Enteromius treurensis | reverse complement strand
TCAAATGGTACCACATATGGGGTTATTGGTGCACACAAAGGGTTAAAAATTCAAGGCACAACTTGAATGTAATTTTGTTTAAGAGTTTAAGAGGTTAAGCGTCCCCCACGTCCAGGTCACCTTATTATAAAGTTGCCATCGAACAAAATAAAATACATACAATAGTAATCATAATAATAGTAATAATAAATAAAATAAAAATAAATGCATGCAAAATACAGATACAAATATTGTTTGTGCATTATAACAGATTTGGATAAATAAAGTAACACATAAACCATCAGAGGTTTACAATTTCAAATTATACCCCAGATTACCATCTACCATTTTCAAGTTTCTCTGTTAAGCCATCTGCAGCATCTTTCCATGCCTCAATGGTTGAGGCTCTGGCTTTATTTATTCTAGCTGTTGAGAGTTCTAATCTTACTATATCATGAAACTGATGTAACCAGTGTCACACAGATAAAGTATGTGGAGGGCCATCTCTGAACAATTATCTTTTTGGCAGAAGTTAATCCTGCCAGCCAAATTTTCTTTTGTAGTGCTGTAAAACACACACTAGAGTCATCATTTAGGAGGAGCACAACTGTTTGCACTGGAATATCTTTTCCTGTCATATCAGACAATACTGATGTGATCTTCTCCCAGAACTCATAAACCTCCTCACGTTCCCACACCATATGCATGAATGTTCCCAACTGCTGGTAGGGACAAAATGTACAGTAGGGACTTTGCGATACTTTGATTAGAAAACGTTTCTTAGGTGTCAAGTAAAGTCTATGACAAAATTTAAAATGAATTAATTGGTGATTTGGATTTTTTTTTTAAAAACCAAAGCACAAAAAATATTTTCCCATACTGTATCCCAATCAATCTGGTTCACAGATATCTCCCTTGCCCAAATCATGTGTAGCGGTAATTGCTTTGTCTTAATTCAAGCAGATGAGGATAGATAGTTGAGACAACATTTTGTTGAAAAGAGTTAGATAACCAACTGTGATGTCTGGTATATTTTTGCTATATTTATTGAAATCCACCTGTGTTACATATGTCTGCATTATACATGTATACTGTATAAGTTTAAGACATTTATTTATGGACATAGTTTGAGCCTTTGTGCATGCTTCTTCCCAATCCTCATCAAAGAACACGCATTGCAAGTTTTCTTGCCATACCTTCAGCTTATATTGTGAACTTTATGATGAATTAGTTGTCAAAATTCAGATATGATGCCCTTTCTCAAATTATCCCTTGTTAATTTTTTTTTCTAACAATGACTGTGAGGGTTTATCAAGATTGTTCTCCTTATTCAATTTATTGAAAGTCTGCTGTGAGTATTTGAAAAAATGTTTTCTATTAAACATACCTGCAGACTTGTCGGTTTTCGTCAGTGGTGGACAGTAACTTTTTACAGTAATTTTTTTAACTATCTGTACTTTACTTGAGTAGTTTTATTTTTAGCAACTTTTACTTTTACTTCACTACATTCCTAAGTAAAGTATCGTACTTCTTACTTCACTACATTTCATAAAACATATCGTTACTTATATATCACGTGCTCCGAGTGAGACGCAGACGAGCGATTCATTAACAAACTGATTATTTTTAATGAACCTGTTCAATCGGTTCGCAAATCACACTAAACGATTAATTCTCGAATTGGAATGATCCGATTGTAGCTGTTTGCGGTTCGACAGGTCACTGATTTAAATGATCCGTTCAGAGCGAGTCTCCAGTGAACCGAACTCACAAGAACAACTGGCGCGGGCGACTGATGATGCGTCTAACTTTAACTGAAAATCATATTTAGGTAAAAAATGTCAGTTTGTTACACAGCAGTAGAGGGTGATCTATTTAACTCCATTGAAATGAATGCAGACACATCAACATCAGTGTCTCTAAGTCAAAAATCGTTCATGTTCTCTGCTGCTGTGTGGTGTTAGCGGTTTTATTTAAATGCTACCCATTTAGCCCCATGTTTGTGTTTATATTGTTTATCAACGGTATACATTTTTTATATTGTCTGGATCAACTAGCCGAGTATACAGATATACATTTTTATTCATAACCATATAACGTTACTGAAAAATAAGTAACGTTAGGTCTAAATATTGTTATCTAACGTTAATGCTGATTATTTTGCTAGTGCTAATTTATAGTCATTTTATATATAACATCTGAGAGGAAAATAAGTAATGCCCTCTGGGAGTGTTTACAACAGACAAGGTTTGAGAAAAAAAGAAAATGTAATAATATTTTCCTTCAAATGTTTATCCTAACTTATTTTCATGTCATATATAACGCTCTGTGACGTTCTGCGAAACAATACCCTAAGCCTAAAAACATTTTTTTCTTACTGGTGACTCTTAAATCTGTTTTCTCTCAGGTACATTGCAGTGTAAGCTTCACATTAAACATTACTGCATCATGCTCGTCAAAAATCTCAAGTATTTTGAGCAGTAGTATTTTGAAAAAAAAATGTCATCGGCGCGCAATACAAGCACTCGCGCGCGCATTAAAAGTAATCTGTGCGCAATTCAAGCACTCTCACGCGCGATCATTCCTGCGCTCGACCTTCTATCACCTGCTCGCGCAAACACTTTTATGTCTTTTTTTGTCTGTCGTGGGGCTTGCTGTTTTAGTTGTAATCTCAAATGTCATTGGTTATTCCCCTTTTCGGTATTGGATGCCTGTTATAAAATGATTCATTCACTTGACTTCAGACATGGCATTGGACCATATGTTAGTTATTGTTTCATTAGCTTGATTTATTTTGTCTTTATTTAATGCAATTCAATGTATTGTTCAGAGTAGATCTTTTCCAGATACTTTATTCATAGACTGTTTAAAGACCACCAAACAACCATACATTCATTCATTTTTAAAATATGAACTCTCCCAACTGTAGATACTGGTAATAACATCAATCTATCAAGTTATTCATTAATTTAAGTAATTGAAGGTTAATAGTTAGCACCAGTAATATTTTTTTCAATTTTGGCAAAATCTGTATTCCCAAATGCTTTAACATTAAATTGATTTACCTCTGCAATTGGTTTCTTTCTTTCACTTGAGTATAGCAGTAATATAGAAGATTTTGTATTATTTAGCCTATATCCCTAAATATCCCCAAATGTATTAATTAGCTGTAAAACTGTCAGAATCGATTTACTCTGATTTGACAAAAATAGAATGATATCATCAGCATACAAGGATATTCTGTGTTCTGTCGGCCCTATTATTATTTCTTGTCCTTTGCTAATTTTTACTGGTTTGGAGATAATTCTATTAGTCAAGATTTTTGCAGTTGAATAAGTTGTTATAAATTACTTTAACCCATTTTATGAAATTCTCTCTAAAACTCCACATTTTTTAAAACTCTTAAAAAGATAAGGCCATTCGACCCTATCAAAGGCATTTTCAGCATCCAGTGATAACAATGCTATGGTCTGCCCTTTCTTTGTTAAAATGAATAATGTTCAATACCTTTCTTGCTTTATGAAAACCCTTCCTTCCCATTATAAATCCATTTTAATTTTTATTTATAATATTTGGCAATCATTTTTGCTAACTTTTTGCTGAACGTTTACGTATTATCTTAAGATCAGAATTTAACAAACTTGTAGGTCTCACATAAAATAATTAAAGGAGAATTCATTAAGGGCGAAAAGCTACCTGCCTGAAAAAAAATACTTACTCATGTAACTGATCTCTGCTGTATTCTTTTTCAAGCCACAGTTTTCTTCATTTTTGAGGAAATCCAAAGCTTTTTCCTCTCAGTGTGGGTAAATTCTGTTTGATTTGTCACAGCATTTTTTTTTTTTCGGAGGTGAATTCAGTCTTATTCCTCTCAGCATGAAGTGAACAATAATCAGGATGAACTTGAGGTAAAGTCTCACTGCATTGTTTGCGGTGATGTGGGCATTTACATGCCTTGCGCTTCTCCTGGATGATTATAATATCTATACCTCAGGGCACATGGGCATGGTTTTGTTTTATAAATGCACAAAGATTTGTTGTTATTATGCGTGTATACAAAAAAGTAGACCCTTTACAGATGTATTGCTCTTATCTGTATGATCAAAACTGAAAGTGTCATTTAGGTTGTTTTCTGCGTTATAAGGAGAAAACGCCTCAAAATGCATGTATGACAGCCTTGTCAATCAACGATGATTACATTTCAAACGACTATGATTTCATTAAATAAACATGAGCGCTGAGTCCAGAGTCTGGTGAGGGCAGAAAATGTATAGCCTATATTTATAACATTTCATATAGTTAATATCACACGAAAAGTGTCGTTTTTCTTCCAAAAGTCAGCATGATTACAAATGATTTTGGGCAACAGTTCAATAAACAACTTATTATTAAGAGACTTTAGTTTTAGACACCACATTTCCTACTTTTGCTCTATTTCGCCAACAAAAATCACCCAAAATACAGCCACAGCACTGTTTTGCTTCTCTGATGGCGTTTTGTTTCTGAATGATTCTACATTTAAATGATTTAGTTCAAATTACAATGACTCGCTTATTAACAGTGACATGCTGCCTCCTACTGGCGGTTTTAATTTTACATTTAAAATATATCTTAATTTTTTTTTAAAGTAGTTCAAACATCAGTTTTCAACTTTTTACATTTCACATATCAAAACATTATTCATGCATTTGTAACTGCAGGTTTGCATTCTGTGTCCCTCTAAGTTACATTAAACTGTAAATACATCTAAATGCCAATTGCAGAGATAATTTTGTGGATACTGATTTCATTTGCTTGGTAATTGCAAAAATGCAAAAATTGTATTCAAAAGATGATGCACACTTTCAAAAGAAAGGCTCAAAGCTGAAAATGCCCAGAAAACTTACTGGAAAATTTAAAATTTAATTTCTTTCACTATCACTATTTCTATCACTGTCAACTGACCACACAGAATATGAAGATTATCAAACCAATTCAGGAGTCCGTGGTAATCTTTAAGATATCAGCACAATACTTACAGCACTCAACTTTATTATTTTTTTAATATATTTTTTGTCAATATTGCACTCCTCTAATTCATGTCATTTCATTTATATAATCATTTAATAATGATTATTGTACTAATAATACTTTTGACACCCATTAAAAACATGTAAAACTTTTTACTTTTTAAAAACTTAAAAAATGTAAACTGATTGTTTTAGTGAAAACCTGCATCTGAATTGTAAATTATGCATTTTACAGTAATTTTACAGTTTAATAGGGGACTATAGACATTATCCTGCCCCGCTCATACAGGGTATTAATTTTTATTTTTGTAGGTCTTAAAAAATGTATTAAAAAGTCTTAAATTTTAGCCTTAAAATCCTGCAGAAACCCTGCTTTATCTCTCTCTTTGTGTGTTTGTGTGCCCCTGTCTTTTGTCCTGCACTCTCACTCCCCCTTTTATCTATGGAAGTCCAAGGCTGGAGGAGAATGAGTGAGAGGAAAGGGCCTCCAGAGTTCCTGGAAACCATACCAAATTTTTCTCTTTCTCTGGCTGCTGCGGTCACTACTGTTTAGTCTGCACAGGGCCATTCTCAGCCTGTAGATGAAAACACAGCTTCATTTCCTAACTGCAAACAGGCCCCTCCATTGTTTTTGTCTGTGTGTGTGACCCTGGGTTTCTCTAACCTAAAGTATTTTTCTCTTGCTGATTTCAGTGGCTCTTCCGAAGGTCTTGCAGTGTCTGTTTTATTTTGTGGTCCTTTTAATCTTACTCATACTAGATATGTGAAAAAAATATTATATATTTTTTTAAATCAACAAGTAAAATTTTAGGATTATGATCATATGCATGTTGCTAGTTTGTTCAAAGTTGTTGCATCTCTAAAATCATTCAAAAAGGTCTGCAGTACAACCATTGGATGTTCAAAACTTGCAGTCTTTGCTTATGAGACCTCAGAACTTACAAAACTTGTTCTCAGCCTAGGAGCATTAAGATGATTAACAAGAACAAGACAAGCATGAAAATAAGCTTGAACCAGGATAGCCAGCAGAGAATCCTGGATATATATTAAGAATAACCAATAAATTAATACATTTGTATTTTTTATGAATTTATTTAATTTAAGAAATGTGTTTTGCTGACCCAGACTGCATTTCACAGATAAAAAAGTAAAAAAAAAAAAAAAAAGAAGAAGAATTGCCTGTTTATTTTACATTATTATCTACATATTTCAGGTACTGCTAAATCATTGACATTAGTAAAACAGCAATGTATATTGCATGTGGCTTTGAAAAATAATATTTTTTGGGAAACAACTTTTAAATGGCTTTCATACAGAACGATCCTTTTGGGCAGTGCTAATACTACAAACCATGATCTCCTCAATTTATATTTAATTATCACTCTTTGTTTTAATTTTTTCCAGGTACACACTAGATGAGTTTGGAACAGCTCGGCGGTCTGCTGTGGTCCGAGGCTTTATCGACGCCTTGACCCGTGGAGGACTGGGCGGCACCCCGAGACCCATAGAGATGCACTCTCATGATCCTATGAGGTAGAGTCTGCGACAAGTGCTCATCTCAACCCTCCCACCCAATAGTTTCATTCAACAGCTTGCGGACAAACAATAGATGAAATTTTCTTTTCTGCGTGCTAAAAATAATCACTTCAAGCTAGCTATAATTGGAGGGTCATTGTAAGGTTCACGCTGTTGTTAGCAGCTAAAAGCCTCTCCATTGCTGATTAACGTCTTCACACGAAGAGCCGCCATGCTCCTCTATGTGCCAAATCTCCCAAAGCTGAAAATCCAATTCAGTGTCTAAGCACATTAAACCCAACCTGATTCTTTCAGGGAAGTGCTTCCTCTTTCAGAGAATTACTTAGTGCGGGTTCAGCGAAAGGTCAGCAGTTGAGATCTATGGATTGTCTCACGCGCTCCAGGCCAGCACCCCGTCAAGCTTTCGAACATCCTCCTCCCCCATCCTGTTTGGAACCTGAGGAGACAACATGAGGTTCTTGGCAGAACATCGATAAAAGTGGGAAGCAGTGGTTCTCAGAATAGCACTTTCACCCGCTGTCTGGTATTAAGGGATATGGAGCCAATGTAATGATAGCTGACTGTGTGATGGCCTCAAATCTCAGGAAATCTATAACTATTAGAAGAAACTACAAATGTAGAAGACACTCCAAATAATTATTCATCTAGCCATTAATTTTCCAACTGTGCAATTTAGCACCAAGCGTTTTTTAAATTATGTTTCCATCACATTATATGTTCAAAATATACGCTATTTGATGCGTACATGAACACAGGCATTCAACACATGCTTCAAAAAGGATTTGTATTTGATTTGTATTTAAAGTATATTTTAGTTCCCTCACACAAGCACTTGTCCATGTTGGTATCTATTATGGTCGTCTTCAGTAGTTTGTTGAGGTTACATTGTATGTATGATTAAGAGGATCTGAAGCAAAAAAACATAACATACGTTTTATGGTTAAGGCCATTAAACACCAAGCTAACAGTTTAGTGTTCAACCGATATGTTTGTTTTTTTTGAAGGCTGATGCTGATATCTTTTTACAAATAAATAAATAATAAAAATGTTAATACATATTAAAAATGAAATGAAAATAAAATGATATTTAAAAAGGAAGTAAATGCCGTAGCCAAAAGGGCACTTAGTACTGCTCCATTTTTGTTGCATGTTCCCTACCGTCGACAAAAGCTGGACCCTACTTTTGGCTATTTGGCCATTTGAGCATGTTGAGTAAGCAGTTAGTAAGACAGATCAGTCTGGTTGGCATGTTTGGCTTGGTAAACCAGTGCTCAGTAAAGGTGAGGTGATAAAAGCAAGCATTCGACAAAGTCAAGATGGCACATAGGTGGCTCTTCTCATTTTACCTCTTCCTTTTAATTTCATTTCATATCTGGTGTTTATCAAGTATGATACAGAAACCTTTAGGGTTAAAGTGATGTTGTGTATAGGTTTCCATGCATTTATCATTGTTTACGCTTATATATAATTATCCAACCAGGTATGTTGGTGACATGTTGGCCTGGCTCCACCAAGCCACAGCCTCAGAGAAGGAGCACCTGGAAGCCTTGCTCAAGCAAGTTACCGTGCAAGGTAAATGTAATTTCACCTAAATCTCATACCACACAAACACAGTATATACACATTTAGAGAGCTTTTCTAGTTCAGATCTACAGTAGTTTTTATTTTTCTATGTATCTAAAGATTAAAAACAAATGACAATTAATTGTTCTAAATTTGTTACATATGAAGAGGTCATATGATTGTTGCTAAAAAAAACATTATTTGGTGTATTTGGTGTAATGCGCTTTAAGGTTCCAAAAAACAATTTTTTTTACATAATGTACATTTTTGTTGCTCCTCTAAGCCCCAGCTTAGAGCCAAGTCAAGTCATTCAATCTGAAGCAAAAAAAAAGTCCATTATATATGTACATACGTTAAACATTGAATAGGGCCATATTGACCCCAAGGATAACACCCTACTGTTATCCTTGGGGTCAATATGGCCCTATTCAATTTAAGTTGTTTTCCGAAGACGAATGAAGGTTTTATGGGTTTGGAACATCATGAGTAATTAATGACTTTTGAAATTTTTACTTCGCTTTTTTAGATGAACTAATCCTGTAAGACCCACTCACATTTAAGAACTGATTAAACTCATGTTGGGGTTATACTTGTGTTTGTATAGTTGAGTTGTAGATAAAACCGTTCTGCTTTGTTTGTGTAGGGGTTGAAGAAAACATGCAGGAAGTAGTTGGCCACATCACTGAAGGAGTGTGCAGACCACTTAAGGTAAGATGAAATGGAAACTCTTATCTTTTTGGAAACTTTTATCAAAAACATCATAAAATAAGCTTTGGCATAGGTTAATAATTGTGCTTTAGTGCTCAAATGGGCAGCCCAAGTTTAAATTCTGCTTGCAACTTATCTTAGTCCCATAAACTCTTTGATGATTTTTTTTTTATTATTATTTTTGCTTTCCTTGGGACTATGTATCCCCAAACTCTTTACTTACTCAACAGTGAATAACGAAAACAGAATTGTTGTTCTCTATCAGGTTCGAATTGAGCAGGTGATCATTGCCGAGCCAGGTGCTGTTCTTCTGTATAAACTCTCCAACCTGCTCAAGTTCTACCATCACACCATCAGGTACACAAGCATCTACTGTATGTAAATTACTTTATTGTGTTTATTGTTTTTATTTTATACTGCATTTGATGGAAGACAAGTCCTTCTTCTTTTACTGAAGAACAGAGATCCAAAAATCAAGTTTTAGGAATGGCCTATTGCAAGATGCTTCAGTCTTTCTAAATGCTGAATGTTTCTCTCTTAGTGGCATCATGGGTACCAGTGTTTCCTCTCTGTTGTTGACCATTGATGAGATGCACATGCTCAGTAAAAAAATGTTCTTCAACAGCCTTAGTCTCCACGCCAGTCGGCTCATGGATAAAGTAAGTTTTTAAGTTTAGTAAGTTGTTTTTGTTAAATTAAATATTTATTTTGAAATAAAGCTAATATAAAATCAAATGTAAATATTACATGAAAAGCTTAAATTGAAAAAGTTAAACAAATTAGAAATTACTTAAATATGCGGATTCAAGTAATTAAATGTCACGCATGTTTTTGATGTCTTGCCATGTGCTCTTGTGTGTTTGTTTACATACCTGTTCCCTCATGTCTCTGTCTCATTTGTAACCCTGCCCTTGTTGTAATCATTGTGTTATCCATCACCAGCCGTGTTTCCTCCAGGTGTTTTTCATTAGTCTTGTATAAATTCACGCCCCATGTCTTGTTTGATCGTCAATCGTTAATGTTATGTGCCTTGTCGTGTATATCTCGTTCAGCCTCTTCTTTGTTTTGCTGTAATGTTCTTTGATGCATCCCTGCCTTTCCGAGTCCTGAATCCTCCTGAAGAGCGCTCACTACCAGCGCAACTTGTGACATTAAATCACTAAAGCATTAGAATAAATTGAACACATATATAGATATTTACAAAAAACAGAAACTGATCAAAAAAGCGAAATTATTGAAACTGTATATATTTAAAAAAATCTGAAAATATAAAAACAAAATTTGATTAAAGTCAAAATATTTATAAATAATATAATACTATTCAAACAGTTCTTAACTCTCACTGATTCTAACTCTCTTCATTTGTTCTAATGTTCCCACATATCTGGAAAAAGTGTAAAAAAAAAAAAAAAAAAAAAAATCAAAAGTTTTTACAAACCATTAAACAATAAAAACACTTTGAAAAACTTGTGGTGCTTTAACAGCATCCTACAGCTATACTTCTGTAGTTATCAACATGAAGAAAGTGCGTAAAAGGTCATTCATCAGTTGGATTTGGTTTTTACTAGGCTGAAAAAAACACATTCTCACACAAGAGATGTTAAATTATCCCCAAAATATCCTTGAACATGAACAGTAGTTAAAAAAACAAAAAAACAAACAGCACTTCATCGATAAGTGGATCAATAACCAGAACAAGATGGCCCTTCGCGCTATGCTTCTGAGAGAATTATCGCCTTAGCAGCACACTAATCAAATCACCTAAGACTTAGGACGTTACGTATCACTCCCTGATGTTGCTCAGTGCCAGGAGCACAAGCCTGAGCTAATAAGCTATATTAGAGGTAGCAGAGCTCTAGGTAGTGTTCGCATAGCAGGGTGTTTATTAGTCAGCCTTCAGAGTCGTCAGCCTCACTGTCAGACATGCCTGGCTTGATTTTGAGGGTCTTGAACAGTAAATACTGCTCTTAAAATGTATAACGTGTTGTCAGAGGGTCAATGACTTGATGCTCTTTTTCTGTCTGAATTTATTAATAAAAATGCACTTTATACACTGTGATATTAATGCATCTTACAATGGACAGGTTTTCAGTTTTCCTGTGAAATGTTTATACACTAAATATAACTTTTTAAATGAGTTTGAAATTATTTTTAAAAGACTGTTTTCCTATTTTCTCAGGTAGAGCTTCCTCCTCCTGATCTGGGTCCCACTGCCTCCCTAACTCAGACTCTGTCTCTCCTTAGGGAGGTTTTGGCCTCTCATGATTCATCAGTTCTTCCTCTTGATGCCCGTCAGGCTGACTTTGCACAGGTCTTTTCATGTTTTGTGACAAAATCCAGTGTTTTTTCTCCTTTTAGTGACTGGATTTTGGCTGATATAAAGCAAATCTATAAAAATAAAAAAAAACTCTTGTTTTTTGTTTTGTTTGTCGACTTTATTTATTATACATTTATTAAATGATTTTGTAGAAGAAGTGGCTTTTTTAAATTATTTCATTAAAAACATTTATCAGTTGTCTTAATATATGTGTATTTATTTTATACTCTACATTTATACTGTGCGGTATTAATTACACCAGTAGACTGATAGTATTTTACACTATTCCGTTTAGGCATGGAGTAATTTACTCATATTTATGTCAGACAGATACAGTTATATTACAGTTGTTTTTTTTGTTTGTTTGTTTTTTTTTCTTGCTTTTTTTTATTTTTATTAATCCTGTCTTCCTCAATTCTGTTTATCAGGTATTGTCCTGTATTCTTGACCCATTGCTGCAGCTGTGCACAGTTTCAGCTAGTAACCTGGGCACAGCAGATATGGCCACCTACATGGTGAACTCCTTATATATGATGAAGACCACACTAGCGCTCTTTGAGTTCACAGACAAACGTTTAGAAATGCTGGAGTTTCAGGTGTGTTACAATATAAAATTATTAATTATAAGATAATATATTTGAGCTATAATTATGATTAGTCAAACTGAGTTTCAAACTGTCATACATTTGTATTTATTTTTATTGGCCACTTACTCTAGATTGAGGCTCACTTGGACACTTTAATCAATGAGCAGGCGTCTTTCGTTCTGACCAGAGCTGGGCTTAGTCACATCTACAGCTGTGTCCAGCAGCACACCACAGAGCAGGTAAGAATGAATTTGAAAACCACATAGGCTTAGGTAAGGACAACTTTTTGTGAATAGAAAAGGATGCTAGAGATGTGTGATCCAATGCTCTGGATCAGTATCAGTCCAATGTTAAAAATATAGTACTGTGTGTTATGGTTGTATAAAGTAAAACAAATATATTTTTTTAAGTTTAAAAAAAAATATTCTAGTTCTTCTGAAGAATTTTCTAACTGATTTGAGCTAAATAAGGATAATATTAAACTCTTTCTCCTACTGCAGTTGTCACCTCATTCTTCTCTATACCGCAGGGCTGTCCAAACTCTGTCCTGGAGGGCCAGTGTCCGGCAGAGTTTAGCTCCAACTTTCCTCAACACACCTGCATGGAGGTTTCTAACATGCCTAATAAGAGCTTGATTAGCTGCTTCAGGTGTGTTTAATCAGGGTTGGAGCTAAACTCTGCGGGACACCTGCCCTCCAGGACCACGTTTGGACAGCCCTGGCATACAGCATTCAGACATCATGTTGATTTCAGTTATGACAGGAATCATGCTAAAACTCTCTCCAAGGTGATGCTGAACAAACTGAATTATTCTCAGACATAATGGGATTAATTGGTAAAAACTCAGGAGACTTTGCAAAAAAGAGTACTGTGGTACAAAAGGAATCATAAATCATTAATGTTTGAAAATTAACACAGAATTCCAAAAACAATCAGGGATGCAAACGGCGCGCCTTTTGGCGGATGCCGCCTTTTTCACGGCTGTGTGGGGGACATGTTTGAATCGTGCAGATCCGATGAGGTTTTTTTTTGAGTGGGGTGTGGGGGGGCAGGGTTACGTTGGAGTCTCAGATTATAATTTCATCATAGGAAATTCTGTAGGCTATTAAAATTACTAAATAATTAAACGCTGTTGCCGTGCATGAAACATAGGAAACTTGTATGAAAAGTGAGTCAGAAAGCTGCGCACGTCAGCCAATTGGCTGCGCGCTGTTATCTGCTGCCGGCTGCTCTTCACTACATTACATGGATTTCTATGGCGGCAGATCTATGCCATTAATCAGCGAGTGCACCACTGATGCTGGCGGCTGGTAATTCATTTCCGCGAGAGAAAAACAGATCTACATGCGAGGAAACGGGAGCCCGCAAGCTCAGTTCAAACTCTCGCATGAAATGTCATCTTCGCGCAATTTAAGCACAATTTAAGGGACAGAACTAAACATGCTGTCGCTTGTCATTAAAGAGATAGTTCACTTAAATATGATGATTGTGTCATTATTTACTCACTTACATGTTGTCCCAAACCTGTATTAATTTCTTTCTTGTGCTAAACACAAAATAAGATAT
>JAUCMU010000027.1:2565745-2575772 GCA_032275025.1 Enteromius treurensis | reverse complement strand
GAATTTTAGATCTTTAAGTCCATCTCATGAAAAATCGGAGCAGAAACAAAGGTGTTGCGTTTATATTTTTGTTGAGTATATATATAAAGCAACTAAAATAATGATGCTAAACTCAGGATTTTAAACCCGTTGAAACAAACCACTAGTGTTAAGAAGGCTCTTAAATAATACCCTTTAAATTATAACTTATTTTGAGCAACAAAACTCGTCTGCTTAACCTCATCAACTTTCATTTGTTGGACTATGCTAGTCTGTGCTGATAGCGGGTTTGGATGGGTTGGGGTGGGGTTAGTCTAGATCTGAATTCAGCAGTCTATCCACAACCATGATGTCATAGCATTACAGAATCAAACATCTCAGTATTGACCCTGCTTAGATAATGTCTCATAGCACAACATTTAAGAGCATGTAAGGTTAAGAGTTGTGGTGGTACTGCAGGGAGAAACTTAAAATAAACTTAACTGCATATAGTCTCCTGATGCCCAAAGTAGTGTTGTAAAATGGCCCAAAAAGTCATTTGAACCCTTAAGCCAGTTGAGGTAAATAGTGATTTCTTTTTTAATATATGTTACCATACTTCCAAAGCGGATTAATCACAGTACATAAGGACAGTTTTATTTTGTTTTAGTGGTCTGAAATATAATGTTTATATATGCAAATGGTGTATTATCTAATTGAACATGCATGAATGTGTATACATTTTGCATATCTTTTTTTAACGTTAAAAAATGAATGTCAATGTGAGTATGATAAAACTTTTTGTAGGAAAAGGGATTTTTTTAAGGAATGTTTATTTGTACAGTGAGGGTAGTAAGTATTTGATCACCCTGTGATTTTGCACAAGTCTGACATTAAGTACCTAGTAGTTAAGGTCTCTTAATTTAAGTGGGGACATTTTTTATTATTTAAAAAAATATATATCATTATTTAAATGTATTAATTAATATATATATATATATTTCAATAAATCATACCATTTCAAAAAATATATTTTTCTATTATTTCACATTTAGGTTTTTTTCAGGGTAAAATGTCTGCATTACACTTCCGAGCTTGAATACCTTTTGCAACCAATGAATGTGGCAAAAGCTAGCACTTTTGAAAGCTACTCAGACTAACCCTGCACCACACACAAAATGTTTCCAGTGTTGCAGGTTTAGATGCTGTGCGATAACCAAAATACGTTTCCGTGCCTCCCACAGATGTGATCTGGGCTAAAAATAGCCATCTATATTCATAACCCATTTCACAGTACACCACACCACAGTGTCGCACTTGTACAATACTTGACTTTGCTTTTCAATAGCTGAAAGCCTTGAGCTGAATGCGAGACATGTGAGGGGCGTCTTGGCTATGGGCACCACGGGGAGAGTCCCTTTAATGCATCCATGTGACACGCTCAAAATATTCCACCAGATGAGAGGCCATGTGGCCCCCAACGACTCTCACACACTGAGTTCACTGTAGTCTCTCTCGCGTCCTAATGGTCTTTATCTGTCACTCTGCAATTCTGCTAGGCCTTACTATTCTGTCTGCTTCCATTTCAGAACTGGTTCAAACTTCTATTAATAGTGGGAGAGTAATCCTATTTTTCTCCTCTGTTTTTCAGTGTTCTGCTAAATTTAGTTGATGAACAAGCACTGGCAGGCGTTTTGTCGGCAATTAAATGATGGCGTGACTGCCCATTTTGCTGACATGAAAGCACCATTGTCTAAGAGAATGCCTTCAACTTTCTCCCCATTGGTCAACTTCTCTGCTGGGTGGCCTCAAAATTTCATTTAACTATTTTTTTTAAAAGAAGAAAAAAAAAAAACAGACAGACAAGTCTGAACTTTTTAAGTGTGTATTTTAATACAGTTAAAAAAAAAGATTTAAAGAGAATAAAGACAGCAGTTTCTGATTACCCACTGATGCAGAGTCATATCAGGCCTCTGTGACGATGAACGAAAAAACCCCTGTGTATGTAATGCAATGTTATATATATATATATATATATATATATATATATATTTAGTTGCATGTGAATCTGTATGTGCCAGTGAAATGGACTGTGCTAGTGAAGCCTGCTAGTGGAGATTTTTTCAGGTTTCTTTTCTTTCCTCTCCTCTAGCTAACAGCAGCGTCTGGAGAGCAACATTCGAGAAATAAAGACAGATAATGTTTCTGTATATACCAATAACTGGAGTGTCTTTGTGTCCCACAATTAACTATTAACAATGATAAACCCCTTCCCATCACCAGACAAGTATTTAAATAGTGTCAGTCCAAGAACACTGAATGTGGAAGTTAAATTCTTGTGTGTCAGGGTATGTATGGCATATTTCAGGACAGCAGGGTTTGAACCTGCTGTGGGGTTCTGTGCAGGACAGACTCTGCATCTTTATATGCATTTGTAGGGTTGGTGACACCTTTGTACACCTCTCCATATGCACGACACACCAGCTCTGTGGACTGTTTGAAGATCTGACCCCTGTGTGCGCGAGAGAGAGAGAGAGAGAGAGAGAGAGAGAGAGAGAGGGGGAGAGAGAGAAAATTACTCTGAATACTTTGAACTCAAACTGAATGTAAAAATTTAACACTTATATCATAACACTTTATTTTGATAACACTTCAGACATTCTACTAACTATAAGTCAGTGTGTAATTACTTGTCAACTAATTTTCATTAACTTGCAACAACATGTCCAATTACTCTCAGAGTAGACTGTTAGGGTAGGTTTATTGCTAGTAGAATAAGTTGACATACTTGCAAAGATTCTGATAATCAGTATGTTGTATGTTGTTGACCCATCATCAAAATTAAGTGTTAGCTGATACAGTATCAAGCAGACAGTCTACTAATACTCTAATGATTAGCAGTTAGCAGAATATCTAAAGTGGAGTAGCAAAATAAAGTGTTACCACTTATATTAAATTACAATACTGTACTCCTGTTGATATTGTTGTAATTAATAAAATGGACAACACCATTAATTTATTGTAGCTGACCACACTTTCATGTTCCACATCATGTTAGACAGACACAAGAGTTACTCAAATAATAAAATGCAAATGTCTTACCATACATGATTAGTAAATAAACCAGTAAAGGCTAACTTGACAACTATATTTTACATTTTCTGAATGAGCAAACTAAGTGAATCAAAACAACTTCATAGATAAATGACTTTATAAACACTTAGCCATAACTTGGTGCTGTTTTGGTTTTTGAAGGTACTTCTATTGATCTGGGTTCTTGGAAACACATCACACAGGAATTGGCCTAACTGAAAACTACATAAACTGGTCTGAGTATTGCTGGATGAGTGAGCAAAGACAGTACAGCCACACAAAACACTGATCTGGGTTCAGTTCAAGACTACTATAACACTGCCCTCTACAGATGCATTTCTGCTGGTACAGCTAAATACTGTATCTGTATATACTGTACTACAGTCTTTATGGTAAATAAGCAATTAACATGCATGCAAACCTTTATATCATACATAAATACGCCTCATTAAATTAAGGCTTAGCATTAAATTTACTTAAAATGTGCCATTTACTCCCTCTCAAGTTGTACCAAACATCCCACATTTTCCATTGAAACAAATATTGCTAAGTGATTACAAACAAAAGGAATGCAAGCTTCATAAAGAACGCAAACATATCATAAAATTATGCAATGTGACGATGATGCAAATCCCCAATTTCACCACATCCCAGAGGTACTCTATTGGATTGGGATCTGGTGACTATGTCTGAAGCCATTTGAGTATAGTGAAATTATTGTCATGTTCAGGAAGTTAGTTAACTTTTTTTGGGGGATTTGTGACATGGCGCATTACCCTACTGGAAGTAGTCATCACAGGGTGAGGGAGTCAGTATTTGGTCATGGACATGGTCAGCAACATTATTCGTCAACACTGCCAGCATGAACCATTGATATAAGACAGGATGGATCATTGCTTTCATTTTGTTTACGCCAAATTTTGATACCATCCTTTTCCCAATCCTCTTCTGTTCAACTTTGATGAGGCTGAGTGAATTATAGTCTTAATTACCTGTTCTTAGCTGACAGTCTTCTGTTGCTGTGGCCCATCTGCTTCAAGGTTCAATGTGTTGTTCGTTCAAAGATGCTCTTCTGCATACCTCAGTTGTAACGAAGGGTTATTTGAGCTACTGTTGCTCTTCTATAAGCTCAGCTAGCCTGGCCATTCTACTCTTACACCAACAAGCCATTTTTGTTCACAGATCAACAGTTTCTGAAATACTCAGACCAGCCTGTCCGGCACCAACAATGATGCCACACTGAACGTCACATAAATCCCGCTAACAGCAGAAGCAACGGTATGCACAAGAGGTTAATATTCACTATGAACTAAATTATACTCATATGCAAATCATATTTTTATTAATATACATTTATTAACAATAAATATTAACACCCATTACAAATAATTTGTTGTAAATGAGAAACTGTAATGCGTCGAGCAGCAGTCATAATGTAACAATAACATATACAATTTCGAGCAAAATTATCATTTATATATATCATATTTACGTATTTGAAAATATTTAACATTTATAAGTTTTATAAAATGTCAGTAATTAACTGCATAAATTATATAGATTGCGCAAAAGGTCCTTGGCCCAAACGTGTACAGTAGGATATAGTTGATACCATAGACTAGTATGGACAACCCAACGGACAGCTTCAGGCATGTACTGCGGTCGCCAACTTGAAGTCAGGTCAAGACTGCTACAATATGGTGGACTGCTTATGTATCACAGCCCACAGAAACAGTCGCTAATGAGGCATCTACCTATATATATATCTATGGTTGATACAGGTAACTCCCTATCAGTAGCGCTATACTGCCACCTACTGGCGAAATTGTGTAACTTAACAACTTTTGTTATTTTAAGATCACAAGAAAAATAAGTTAAGATAACTATGTCGAGATCAGATCCCGACAAACAAAGTAGTGATCATCATAAAACAAGGTAAAAAACACACATAGACAAACAAACAGTGCAACTCTAGACGTTTTTACCTATGGGTCACCTATATCTTATTCCTATCTTATAATAGAGCACCAACGATCTAGGCGCAGCTGTCCCAGAATATCACAGAAACATGTATTATGCCAAAAAGGTTATCTGTTCATTCACACAGGCACAAAGTGATTAGCAGATGTATTTAGAGCAGTCTTTATCGATTGCCTCCATTGATCAAAGCATTCGGGACGGTCGTCTGTGAGTACAAACATGCCCCCTTGTATTGTCCCACCCCCTCAATTTGATTGACAGTGTTGATGTAGACATCAAATGTAAAAGGAAATTGCGATTCCATTTGAGTTTTGGCAGGACCAGGATGCAGAGAAAAATAAAAAGCAAATGTGGCAATTTATATTCCTATTTAAATATGACAGGCTCATAGCTCGTAAGACATGTAAAACATAGTTGCAAATGGACTTCGAATACTTTTCATTTTAAATTTGGCAGTCACTGTGCACTCACCCACTTATTGAAAACACAACTGAAAACACAATTTGCAATTTCATTAAAAAATAGTCTAGAAAATACTTCCATACAAGTGTATACAGTAATTGCTAATTTCTTCAGAAGCCATTTGTGCAAGTCTGTGCAAGAAATAAATTATTAATAGTAAATTATTTCATTTCAGCTCTTTCATGGTAGAGAGCTGTTAATCAGTGAGGAACTGGATTTAGTTAAATCTGATAACAGTATCAGTCAGATCTATAAACCAATAATTCAGAACAGTTTTGTGAATTAAATTAATTAACTAAAATACCCAGGTAAAAATAACAATTCCAATCTGAATGAGACAGGATAAGTACAGAATTTCAGCAAAGAATACTTCATAAAGTTTTAAAAAGTCAAGTTAAAGGCTAATTAAATAACTGCAGAATTTTGGTTGATCTCTTTAACATGAAATTTACAGAACAAAACTGTGTGTGCGCAAACGGATCCATCTCTATTTAGTTTGTGTTTGTATCTCGTGCAGATTTCAGTCACGTGTGTTTATGTGTGGGAGAGATAGCTAGAAAGAGAGACAGAGAGAGAAATGGACCAGGAGCTAATTAGTTGTGCCAAGCCTGTGCACGAGTCCATCTCCATTAATAGAGAACATTAACCTGAGGGACAGTGAGTGCTCCTCAAGCCTGTTACATTTCCCAGTAACAATGTGACTCAGTGTATGCGCCTCTCTACAGCTCAAATAGCAACATCACACTGATGTGCTGATGCTAAAAGCACCAACTACAAGGAAGAGGGAAAAAACAAGAACCATGACAAATGTACAAGAAATCTCTCATGTTCATCACCATTCCGTTAATGTGATGACGGCTAAATACATTTTATGGACCAAAACATTATTTGTTTAGGTTGGCTGTGAGTAGTAAGAAATTGTGTAGCTAAATGGTAGCTTGTAAACAAATGCATGTGACAACATTTTTTGACAAAAACTAAACTGTTGTTCAGTAAAATTCTATATGAGGATTGAAAACGTGATGTGTACTTCTACAAAAAATATAAAATTTACAAGCAATATTTCACACTAACAATAGACTGAAATCACCAGTTCCACTTAAAAGATTAAATAACAATTTAAGAGCAAAATATACATAAATATAGTATTGTCATCAATCATGTTAATTTACACTATAAATCAAAAGCTTAGAGCCGTTTAAAATACATGTCTTATAGCAACCATGCTACATTTATTTGATCACAAATACAGTTAACAATGGGAAACATTATTACTACTGTAATGTTTTCTATTTTAATTTATTTTAAAATCTAATTTATTCCAGTAATGGCAAAGCAGAATTTGCAGTATCCATTAGTCTTCAGTGTCACATGATCCTTCAGAAATAATTCTAAAAACCATTCTGAAAACAAAATGCTAAAAACTCATCCCCCTGCACTGGCTCCCAATTGCAGCTCACATCAAATTCAAGACACTGATGCATGCATATGGAACCACCACGGCACCCGCTTACCTCCACTCACTGCTACCAATCTACACTTCCTCCAGAACTCTGAGATCCGCCAGTGAGCGGCGCCTCATTGTACCACAAAGAGGCACAAATGATGCAGGAATGATCTTCCCATCACTATCCGAAGTGCCAACTCCCTTACAACTTTCAAACGACTGCTGAAAACCCATCTCTTTCAACACTATTTGACATAATAATAACAAATAAACCCTACTCTTTCCTTTCCTTTCTGGCCTGTACTTATTTGAACATTGCCTGTTATATTGTATTATGAGCACTTCCTAAGTTGTTTTGCTTCTTTAGGACTAATTGCTTGATGTTTTCTCCACCTGTCGCTTTGGATAAAAGCATCTGCTAAATGAATAAATGTAAATGAAAACTGTTGTGCTACTTAATATTTTTTATAGAAAAAAAAAAACATTTGATTCTTTGATGAACAGAATGTTCAAAAGCACATAATCTATCTGACCAATCATTTTACATTAATTTCTTTAATGGCATTTTTGATTAAATTAATAGTAAATAAAATAATGCATTTCTTTAAGTTTCTTATTGAGTCTTGTACTGTAGTGCATGAAGAAATATTATTGTAAATTGTTGCCATGAGATTTTCATAAAACATTTCTGCCCTCGCAGACTTAGAATTAAACATGCTGTTTTGACATTGCACTTACATACTGTATACAAATTGCCTCTGTTGGATATCTTGGATATCTACAGTATTATGGGATTTTTTTGGTTAATTTTATAGGTTAATATACCCAGTCCTACTTCATTTTCATTGTATGGAGGATAGCAACTAAGAGATTTTACATCTACTTTTGAGTTACACAAAAGAAAGCAAGATATATATTCACAAAACAACAAACTGTACGCTAACCAGTCAGGTTTCAGGAGTGGCCACTCAGGAGTCACAGACGTCTTGCGGACTGCTAAAGCTGCTTCCAAATCATCAGTTCTTATTCTGCTGGATCTGTCAATCATCAGATCCTCCTGTCCACCCTCGCATCACTGGGTATCACTGAATTCTACTTCGCTGGTTTTAATTGACTGGTAATCTCACTGGTAGGTCTTTCAGGGTGGCCTGGGAAGGATAGGTATCCAAAACATATCAACTGGTCACTGGGGTTCCTCAGGGATCACCCTTGGACCCCTCCTCTTCTCCACCTACACTACATCACTGAGTCCCATCATACAAGCATATGCCTTCTCCTACCACTGCTACACTGATGACACACAGCTCTATCTCTCTTTTCAACCAGAGGATCCAATGCTAGCTGCACTGATTTCAGGCTGCCTGGTGGACTTCGTGGCATGGAAAAAAAGATTATCACCTGATGATCTCAGCATGATTTCACCATCCATCTACAGTAGGTTCGTCTACGATCACCTCATTAACCTTGGTCCAAAATCTTGGTGTAATCTTTGATGACGAGCTGACCTTCAAAGAACACATTGCAAAGACTGCTCGATCTGGCAGGTTTGCATTACATAACATCAGAAAGATCAGACCCTTCCTAACAGAGCATGCTGCCCAACTGCTTGTGCAGGCTCTTGTCATTTCTACGCTAGACTACTGCAATGCTGTTTTGGCTGGACTTCCTGCAAGCATAATCAAACCTCTACAAATGATTCAGAATGCAGCAGTGCAACTGGTCTTCAAGGAGCCCAAAATAGCCCGTTACACCTCTCTTTATCTCCTTGCACTGGCTCCCGGTTGCAGCTGGCATCAAATTCAAGACACTAATGCTTGCATATTGAACAGCCACAGGCTCAGTACCTACCTACTTCCAATCACTATTACAAATTTACATCCCCTCTAGAAGTCTGAGATCTGCAAGTGAGCGACGCCTCATGGAACAGAGAGGTTCAAAATCACACTCCAGAACATTCTCATTCACTGTTCCTGGCTGGTGGAACAATTTTCCCACCCCTATCAGGAAAACTGGATACCTGTCAATCTTCAAAAACTCATCTCTTTTTACAATACATGATTTCATCCTAAATTTTATATAAAACCTTTTCTCTCTATCTTTATCACTTTTCCTTTCCAGCTTGTACTATTTGAACAGTACCTGAGACTGGAATTACGAGCACTTCCTCTGTCCGTTTGCCTCTTTAAGATTAATTGCTTTTTGTTTTTCCCAATTGTAAGATGCTTTGGAGAAAAACATCTGCAAAATGACTAAATGTAAATGTATATACAGGTTTGGATTGACACTGAAAAGGTGAAATGTGTGCAAAATTATGTTTTAAAAAAATGCTTCACGTTCTTTGCAACTGGTTGTATTATAGGCAGAATGTGTGTATTAAATGTGAGTTGACTCATACTTGATAGCAGCACTGAGCAGGAAGTTGAGTTGTGGCATCACAAGTGTATCAGGAGAGGCCAAATAACGGTCAAACTGGACCTGTGAGTACACCACAAGAGGAAAAAGTTTGATTAAACTGTAAGAACTATTCAGAAAGGGTTTTGTTTTGACTTGCAATTTTTAACATAAGACATCTGTGATTTCATTAAAAAAATTTATGTGAAATATGATCTAAAATCATTAAGATTTAACCAGTTCAACAGGTTGTGTGAGTAAAACAGACATTTTCAATTTAGACCAGATAAAAATAAAAAAAAAATCTGAAAATCTTAATTTATCTTCTGAAGAAAAAGTAGTCCTGTTCAAGTAGAACTTAATAAAGAAACAGGACTCACCATGGCTGTTTTTAAAAATGTGTTGTCCATTCCAGGGTGGTTGGCCAAGGGACCCTAAAGAGGGAGAACATACTTTAAATGAAGAATACACAACTACTTTTCTTCAGCTCCACACACTGAGAGAGCCTGTGGCACAGATATAGCACAAACAAAGAGGAGAAAGAATAGGTGCAACATGACTACTACATGCTACATGACACTTGAAGACACAAAAAAAAACAAAAAAAAAAACATATATATAAAAAAAGTACAAATATATATATATATATATATATATATATATATATAAAAAAAAAAAAAAATAAAAATAGAAGAG
>JAUCMU010000027.1:2538881-2552547 GCA_032275025.1 Enteromius treurensis | reverse complement strand
CAAGACTATTTCTGTAAACTTTTGTATACTCAAAGAGCACTTTTTAAAATAAGTAATAGTTTTAAAAGAGTAGCCTGGATAAAAAAAGGTTAATTTTGCATGGAGTTATAATGCCTTAAGATGACCTTTATACTGTATAATAAATACAGGCTTCGTAGAAAGTGTTACCGAAATAACTCTTGAACAGAAAAAAGTGTTGATATTATTTGAGAAAATAAATGTTTAAACCAGCTGAAAACTCAAACGTGTATAACTTTTTTTGTTTGTTTGTTTGTTTGTTTTCAACTAAGGGTTCTCAATAAATTATATATATTTCATGTCATTTTTCAGTTTTGCCTGCTCTGCTCGATTTCAAGTAGTTTCTGACTTACTGCTACTGACAGCACTTGTTGTGCAGATAAATGCCCCGAGTTGTGTTGTTAAGGAAATGTTGGGATAGATTTAAAGCCTTATCTGAAGGCTGCATGGAGGGCCTCAGAGACCAAGTCTAACCCTCTAACTGTTTTGGTTTCGTTTCGTTATTTCCTGTTTGTCCTTATTTGGTCTTGTTCCTGTTCTTGTTAAGTTGATTAGTTTATCCATGCCACCTGTGTTCCTCATCCGTCTTGCATCTTCCCTTGTGTATTTAAGCCCTGTGTATTCTGTCCAGTTCGTCGATCGTCAATGTTATTTTGAGTGTGTGTAATAAACGTCTTGTGAACAGTTTAAAGTAAAGTGTATGTCTACTTACCACGAATGCCTCTTCGCCCGCCTTGCTACGCACACACCCTGACAATACGATCGAAGAAAACAATAAACCAATGGAGGATGATCACACCAAAAGAAATCCTCCACCACCTCCTCAATGGGCTCACTCCTCTTCCCGGGCCTCACAAGCAATGGCCAGGAGGCCATCCTCCATTGCCCAGCTCGCGCCTCGCCATTCGGCACAGTCCGCTCCTAAAGGCACACCAAAACCCTTCAGAGTATGGAGGTAAATCGGTACCAGCACCCCAAAGAACTGCTCATTATGGGGTTACATCAGTGCGTAAATCCCGAAAGCGATCCCGGATTTTTGTGGTTCCCATCCTGTGATGTAATGGACCAGAGCTGGGTTTGTGGGCCGATATGCCAGATCTGATCCTCCCAGATCCAGAGTCTCGGCTAAGTGAGCCGATCCTGATCCCGAGTCCAGTTCCTGATTTTCGGCCTGGAGAGCAGATTCCAGTTCCTTTTTCCCAAGTAGCCTATCCCAATACCAGTTCATAGTTTACGGCCGGAAGAGCCGTTCTCAGTCCCTAGTTTACGGCCGGAAGTGCCGATCCCGGTTCCAGTTCTTGATCTTCGGCCAGGAGCGCCGATCCCGATTCCAGCCCCCAGATCACGGCCGGGAGTGCCGATCTCAATTCCATTTCCAGAGTCTTGGCCAGGAGAGCCGATCCCGATCCCAGTCCCTAGATTACGGCCAGTAGTGCTCATCTCCATCCCAGCTTCAGAGTCCGCGCAGCAAGAGCGCCCTCCAGAGTCCACGAGGCAAGAGCCACAGCCCAGAGAAAAGGGAAGCCTCCCCAATACATTTTTTTTTTCGGGGGGGGTATAGGGTCCGGCAGCAGCCAAAGGCTGCCCCTGAGTCACCACGGCAGAAGGCAGCTCCAGATCCGCCATGGCCTCCCAGGACCCCAGATCCGCCAAGGCCACATCTGGCTCCTGATTCGCCAAGACTTCCCAGGTCTCCCGATCCGCCACGGACTCCCAAGGCTCCCGATCCGCAGTGGCTGCCAAGACTCCTGATCCAGCCTGGAGGCAACCAGTGACTCTGCCTCGTATGGCCTCCAGGGTGCCCACCCCCCTCCCTTGGGATGTTGCTAGGTGCGAGGACGCACCTTCAAGGAGGGGGAGATGATGTCACGCCCAAGTCTGTGTTTTCTGTCACTAGTTTGTTTTGGTTTTGTTTTGTTTTTTCCTGTTTGTCCTTATTTGGTCTTGTTCCAGTTCTTGTTAAGTTGATTAGTTTATCCATGTCACCTGCATGTGTTCCTCACCTGTCTTGCATCTTCCCTTGTGTATTTAAGCCCTGTTTATTCTGTCCAGTTTGTCGATAGTCAATGTTATTTTGAGTTTGTGTAATATACGTCTTGTGAACAGTTAAAAGTAAAGTGTATGTCTACTTACCATGAATGCCTCTTTGCCTGTCTTGCTACGCACACACCATGACAGAGAAGAAGATAAACATAAGGATTAGTGTTAAAAATCCTAGTAATCCTTAAACTCATTCTGAAAGACCTCTGTTTCTGAAAATGTTCTTTTGGGCCACTCTGATGTTAAATAAAAGTAAAATTTGTTGCAATAAATAGTTCTGTTCAACAAATAGTACTGGTGTTTCTTCATTCAATTAAAATGAATGCAGCTTTTATTCATGGTGATGGCCTCCACAGTATTTGGGTGGAATAAATTACATTTAGTCTCATTAAATTGTGAGTTCAGGTGAAACAGACAATGTACAGCTCACAAATGACCCGTACTGTTCTAAACATAACATAATTTCTGTCAGGACAGATCTGCTATGCTATGCTGCTGCTGTAAGACACTGCTGCTGGAGCTGTGGAAGGTGGAAGAACCAATCAGCTGAATCATGTGATGATGTCATTATGGTTGAGTTATACCAATCAGACCGCACCATAGAGATTTTTTTTTTTGTTAGTTTTTTTTTCAGAACTTTGGATTAATCTTTATGTTAGGGCATGTCTATTTAAAGAAATGAAAACAGAATTACATTGAAGGAGAAACATAGGCCTTAAAATAGAATTGGGGTTAGGATCTTTTGGGCGAATAGGTAATGACCTGTCAACCACCCAAACCATGTAAAGGAGTGAATAGCAACAGGTTAAAAAATTTATGATAGCATTATGTGGCATGTTTTGCATAGGAAAGCTCCACGGACTACATAACATTTGTGATTGAAATGCCATTTTTACAATTTAAAATTTACCTTAATTTAATTTTCTACCAAAATAGTTTCTATGCTGGTTTGTCTAAATGTTACTCATCCACTAAATACTGCACACCATTACACACAAGTCTGACATGGAGCATTTCCCCTTGTATGAAGGAGACATGAAGTAATGTCTTTCTAAAGAATAACAAACAAATCCGTAAAGAAATGGCACGTTGTATTAAGTGTTAGGCCACACAATGCTTACATATCATAGACTAAGAATGTTTCTGCTGACTGCTGTCCCACTTTCTCATCTTATGATACATTTCTTACAAATGCTGCTGCTTTAAATGTTTCTTGGTTAATTCTTAGAATCAGAAGCTCAAGGTTAGATCTTGAAGTGTTGAAACTAAAATAAACATTGTGTAACCACTCATTGTTAATTGCATGAGGACACATTCTAAATGTTATCCTGTAGCTACTTTTTTACTTTTGTTTTAATTCATTAAAGCAAAATGTTACAGCAATGGTTCTGTCATCATGTGCTTTCCTTAAAAGGAGCCAAAAAACAGAATATATCATTTCTAACACTATTTCCATATGAAGATGAATGGGGACTATAAAAAACACAAAGAACGTACAATAAAAGTAATCCATACTGTAGAAATGTTTGTGAATGAATAATAAAACAGTACAATCCGGCAGTGATTGGGGAGTGTATATCCAGCGCCCTCAATACCACGACTGAGGTGAGACCCTTGAGCAAGGCATCGAACCCCCAGCTGGTCCCTAGGCACCGCAGGATTGATTGTCCACTGCAATTGGGTGGGTTCATGGTCTGTGCGTATTTATTCACTACTCACTGCTGTTTGAACAAATGAAGTGCAGAGCACAAATTCCTAGTATAGTACATGCTGCATGTCTTCTGGAGCCTATTAAAAGTTTGTTTGAAACCAAGGGGAAAAAAATTAAAATCTTATCCACGTATAACATGCATCTTGACTTTTTTTTTTTTTTTTTTAGATTAGATTCGATTAGATTCAATTTTATTGTCATTACACATGTGCAAGTACAAGGCAACACAATGCTGTTTAAGTCTAACCAGGAGTGCAATAAGCAAGTTTTAAGTGCATTTATTGAAGATATGTACAAGAAGAAAGAGTTCAGTGAGAGACAGCTCTGGGAAAAAAGATGTCCTTCCTTAAGAACACTGCATGCTCAATGCAGAAAGTGCTTCTTCTGTATGTCCTCAGTGGATGGAAGTGGAGTTCCTGTGATGCGCTGGGCAGTTTTCACCACCTGCTGTGACACAGTTGGTTAGGATGCTCTCTATTTTAGAGAGGTAGAAGTTCACAAGGATGGCTGAGGACAGCTGGTTCTTCTTTAGTGTTCTCAAGAAGAAGAGGCGCTGATATGCCTTCTTGACCAGGCTGGAGGTGTTGGTGGTCCAGGAAAGGTCCTCCGAGATATGGGTCCTCAGGAACTTGAAGGATGAAACATGCTCAACAGCCGTCCCGTTAATGTGGATGGGCGCATGTGAGCCTCTTCTCTTCTTCCAGAAGTCCACAATAAGCTCCTTGGTCTTAGTGGTGTTAAGGAGTAAATTATTGTTTGTGCACCAAGTGGCCAGATACTGGACCTCCTTCCTGTTGTCAGTCTCCTTGTTGTTGTTAATGAGACTGATCACCGATTCACCATTTTATGAATGCAATTGAGATTCAAGTACTATAGTGAAGAGGAAAATGTTCTGCACCATATAGTGTTAGAGGCCTTTTTGCTTTTGTCAATTGTGTAATAAATAAAAAGAAAACGGGTACAAAAAGATAGAAACACTAGAAAAGCTTTATTTTTTCATTTCTCTTTCTCTTTTTTTAAAGGGGTCATATGATGGGATTTAAAGTTTTCCTTTCTCTTTGGAGTGTTACAGGTTGTTAGTGCATAGTTAAGATCCCTATTTGCAAAGTTTAAAGTATCAAAACCAAAAAAAGATTCTTATTATTCTTTTATAAAGAAAGATTTTTTATAAAAGTTATGATTTGTCCACAACACCTTAAACGGCTCGTTTAAATGTCCCCACATTTCTATATCACAATGTGGGTTTATTTACATAACTCCGGCCAAATGTTTATGCGAAGAAAAAAGCCAGAGCTATTCTCACTGTATTGTTGCTGCCATCTGTTCCATGGTCTGGAGAAAATGTGTTTTATAGTGACAGTGAAACTACTTTGGCCTTCCACAAGAGGACACAACTAGAAATCAGTGGATAAGTTGTATTTTCAACACTGTTCCAGAGCAGTTCAACCCAAATATTCGTATGTGTTCAGCACACTTTACGGAAAACAGATTCTTGAACCTGGAGAGCAGCCAATGCTGGCTGTTCACAAAGGCTATAAAGTTGGGCAATTCCCACTTTGCAAGGACAGCCTGGTACCTCTGATTCACACCCTTTAAGTTAGTCAACTTTTCTTATTTAAAGAATTTGCTACTTACTATTCAAAGAAAGACATCAACAAATAATCACCTTCTCACCATAGTGTTCAACGATTTGGCCTAAGCCATTAAGACAAGCCATAAAATCGAATGCTATGGATGTCCCAGGTCCGGCAGGGATTGTAAGTGTTGGGAGTGAATAACCAGTGCTCTCTCCACCTTCAATACTGAGGTGAGACCCTTGAGCAAGGCACCAAACCCCCAACTGCTTCCCAGGTGCCGCAGCATTGGCTGCCCATTGCTCTGGGTGTGTGTTCATGGTGTGTGTGTTTGTTCACTGCTGTGTGTGTGTGCACCTTCTATTGGTTAAATGCAGAGCGCAAAATTTCTAATATGGGTCACAATACCTGTATTGTGTATTACCGCTAATCATATACTCTTCATGGTAGCCAACATTTCAGCCCCACATATAAAGACTTGTCCTAGACAAAAGCATTGTGAAACAATCATGGTAATTTCCGTAATTGTGGCTCCTACAAATTTAACATAAAATCATTGCGACATGGTGCTAAAACATAAAACTGCTTAACTCAGGCTCTTATGCCTTCCTCTTTCACAGCTTCCACTTTTTTCAAAACGCTTAGAAAGAACAACTGCTAAAGTGTGATTTTTCATGCCCTTTTGGTTTATCACTTGTAAATGCTGATGATGCTTTATTCTTCAGTAGTAACATATCATATCATACAAGTCTGGTGTAACATGCAATAATCTTATACGATTGGAAAAATTGTGCAGTCTTGGGCTTAGTGCTGCTTGCAGTCACTGAACGTGAATGGGTTTATAGTTTTAAAAAAACCTACCCCTAAAAAAATGTTGTTTGAGAAGGTTGAAAAGAATACTTTTTCTTCATATTTATTTGTTTTGTTGTTGTTGCTTTTTTCAACAAAAAATAAAAAATAAACCTTTAATAACATGTTAACCTCAAGAAACATTAAAATAATAATAATAATAATAATAATAAAAACAATGTCATGACCACTTTAATGCATTCTTGCTGAATAAAAGTATAAATTTCTTTAAAACAAAATTATTCATCTTAAATGTCTAAATGATACTGTAATTGTATTGTGCAATTAGCTGTTATCACACATCACTTTTTATACCACCTTGTTTCTTTCTCTAGTTTGTCTTTGGCAGTCTTTATTTAACTTTATTTTCATTCTGTTTTCCTGGCAATGTCATCCATCAGCACTGCTTTCCCATTTAATGTGTGAATCAGACAGCACAGGAAGAGGATGAGTCCAGCAGATGGACAGTGACCTACTGATCTTAACTTTCTACAGACTCTATTAAGCTCTCTAGTCACAACTTTTTAAATTGCAGACACAGATATTTAACTTGAACAATGCTTGTCTGTGTTCATCAGGTTAATAATGACAAGACCTTCCCAATTACAAGCCTCACAGTAGCATAAGTCAAAGATCCTGTGTAACTATTTATTTTGCTCTGACATTGTTATTGTCTCACTCTATTGTCTTTGTGTACTAAATTATGACCGGATGGTACACAAAAAATTAGTATGGTGGGATTGGCATGCCAGTGTAATTTATTCTGTGCTCACTATCCAAAGGTCGTTTGTGGTTAAAAATGAAAACATGCATTGGAGGAGCTGGGTAGTGAGTTTTTAGAAATATGTTGCTGAATCATTGTTCCCATTGTCTGCCTACTGCTTTGAAAATAAATTTAACTCTCCATCTATTCTTCAGTCTTCCTTCCTTTCCAGCCAAGAATAGACCAACACAGCTAGAGGTAACAGCATTAATTTAATGCTTTTGTTCAGTTCATTGTTTTAGGACAGTGATTTACATTGACATTTATTAATTTGGTTTTATCTAAATCGACATACAATTAGGGAATACAAAAAGCGATTCTTCCTGAAGAGGCAAAGAGGCAAACAGGAAGTGCTCATAACACCTCTCAAGTCTGAGGCATTGTTTAAATACGTACAAGCTAGAAAGGGGTTGGGGGTTGTTTTCAACATTAAGAAATGTTTCTTGATTGTTGTAAATTATTCTAAATTGTGTATAAGAATGATTTCTGAATGACACTGAATGAGACTGTGAAAATGTTATTTGTTAAACCAAACAATTATAATATACTGTGAAGTATATTTATGTTTTTATAACTCCGAAAAAAATACATATTTTAAAAATATATTCTCGGTCCTCCCATGCAGTCTTCCTTTCAGTTATGCTGGCTCATGGTGTCTATTGTTAAAGGTGACCCACCTTTGAGCTATGACAAGGATCAGCACATTTAAATCGCAGCTGAATACATTTTAAACTGCAGCTGAATACATCTGTCTAGAACACACAAACATTTGGCAACAGCTACTGTAAGACACACTGATCTTAAGAGTGTCATTATGAACAGTAGAGCTTGACGGTTATGATACGATCATGAGTCACCTCAGCTAAACCTGCTTGTTTTGTGTGTTTGTTTTGTAAGGTATCCAGGGAATCGGTAGCTTATCACTTCCTCTCTGCACCGGATGAACTGAATCATCATACAGTCACGACATCTGAGGTACATTAACAATTTTACACAATTGGTTTAAGAGTGCTTTGTTTTTATACTGTACATGAGTATGTGTTACATATAACATGTAAATAGTTAATTACAATTGTAATAACAATTTGTTACTGTATGTAAATGTACTGTAACATAACCATAATGTAAATGGCAGATGTTAAAGACAGACGTGTGAATTCTAAAGTTGTATGCATTGTTTTCAAATGTTATACAAATTAAAAAGTGCCACACTTGTCAAATTACTGGTAAGCCAAATCAGAGCTTGAAAGCAGTTTCTTTAAGTCCAATTCCAGCAAGTTGTGAACCTTTTGAACACATTCTGGTAGATTGTGTGGGTCCTTAACCATGTTCCAAGTCAGGAAGTAAATATCTGCTTACAGTTATGTGTCTAGCCACACGTTTCCCTTCTGCCTATCCTTTGCGCACAATCACGTCAAGATCAATTGTGAGGGCTTTGTCACAGTTTAAGTCAACTTTTAGCATCCCTAAAATCATTCAGAGTGATCAGGGTACTTCAAACTTTGAAGTCTATTCTCCGTGCATACTGTGTACAGTTGGATAGGGATTGGGAGGAGGGGTTACCCTGGTTATTACTTGCTGCACGTGAGGTTATGCAAGAAAGCACTGGATTTTGTCCTAATGATTTAGTTTTTGGGCATAACGTACGTGGGCTTTTGGCCGTGCTTCAAGATTCAGTTAAAAGTTCAAATTCACCCAAAAATTTGGTGTTATATGTTAATGGTTTTCGTCAAAGACTAATTCAAGCGAGACAGTTGGCTAGTGCTGAATTAAAAAAACTGCAGCAGAATATGAAGCGACTGTACGATCGTAAAACTGAACGTTGTGTGTTTGAACCAGGAGATCAGGTTCTTGTGCCATGTCTTTTGCCGTTTTCTCCATTTGAAGCAAAGTTTGAGGGCCCGTATGTAGTAAAGAACAGGCTGAGTGATGAAAATTATAAAGTGGCCACCCCGCATAGGAGGAGGTCTGCTCAGTTATATCATGCCAATTTGTTGAAGCCCTACTATGAGAATTCAAACAGTCAAATACCCGTTCAGTCAGCACTACTTGCAGCGTCCAATGATCAAGAATTCTCATCGGAGAAGGAGGGTTATGAACCTGATGACAGTGTTTTACGTGGGCGATTAAACAACACTGAGTCTTTGGAATAGCTTGACTTACTCACGTCTTCATTTGTCGTCCTCGCAGTCTGCAGAATTGATCTCTCTGTTACACAGTTTTCCTGAATGATTTAGTGACACTCCAACACGAACTTATTGGACTGAACATGACATTGATGTGGGGGACGAGTCTCCTATCAAATAGCGTTATTTTCGTGTATCGCCAGAAAAACGAAAACCTGATGGAAGACAAAATTAAATATACGTTAGATAATGAGATTGCGATTCCTTCTAATTCAGACTGGGCTTCTCCTTGTCTGTTGGTTACAAAGTCTGATGGCTCTGTAAGATTTTGTACCGATTTTCGTAAACTTAATAATGTAACAAAACCTGATTGCTTTCCACTTCCGAGAGTAGATGATTTTATTGACCAGGTTGGTTCGGCCAGATTTGTTACAAAGCTTAGACTTAATAAAGACTTATTGCGAGGGTATTGTCAGGTGCCGCTGAGTACAAGACCTCAGGAAATTTCTTTGTTTATCATTCCCTCATGCCTCTATTCGTATCGGGTTATGAGCTTCGGCCTAAAAAATGCACCTGCCACCTTTCAGCAGCTAATGAACCGGGTAGTTTTAGGTCTTGACGGGTGTGCAGTGTACTTAGACGACCTGATAGTGTATAGTGACAGTATAGTGACAGTTTCACACTTAAAACGCTTGTCTGCTGTTTAAGACGTTTGTCAGAAGCCAAATTGACAGTGAACTTAACAAAATGTAGTTTTGCACAGGCTACTATAACTTACCTTGGTAAGGTGGTGGGGAGCAGAAAAGTATGTCCATGAAGTGCTAAAGTCCAAGCTATTTGTGACTATCCCGTTCCTGTTACAAAAAAAAGAGCTTATGCGCTTTTTAGGATTGGTAGGTTACTACCGGTCCTTCTGCTGTAATTTTTTCTTCAGTGGTCGCACCCCTTACTGATCTTTTAAAGGCCAAGGTCAAACTGTGCACTGGCATTCGACAATGTAAAATCCCTGTTGTGTTCCTCTGCTGTTCCTTTTGCCCCTTGTTTTGAGAGACCTTTCTCGTTACAGGTGGATGCTAGCCAAATTGGTGCAGGGGCTGTTCTTCAACAAGACGATGGTAAAGGCGTTGTTCGCCCTGTCAGTTTCTTCTCCGTCAAGTTTAATTCATACCAACAGAATTATTCTGTGATAGAAAAAGAAGCTTTGGCTTTGGTCTGGGCCTTACAACACTTAAATGTTTACCTGGGGTTGGGTCAACCTGTTGTTGTTTACATGGACCACAACCCATTGACATTTTTTGAACTCTTTTCATTGCCCGAATCAAAGACTTATTCGATGGTCCTTATTTCTAGAGGCTTATTCTCTTGATATCCGAGGTTCCGAGAACGTTGTTGCTGATGCCTTGTCACGGGCACCTTTGGAAAACTGAAATGCTGTTAAATATCTTTGTTTGTCTTTGTTTTGTATATTACAGGGATTTTTGACCGACCCCTGTCTTAAGGGGTGGGGTGTGACGACCCATTTGTTATGTCCTCTCTAAGAGGAATGCTGTAATGGCTCCACCCTCCAGCTGATTGTTCCCGGATGGGATTGAGGACACCTGCTGCGTGTTACCTGTCCCTCTTTAAAGAGCAGTTCGGCGACTGCTCGGGGGGGCACTGCACTTTTGGACTTGATTTTGCTTTGATCTTTGTTTCATAATTTACTTTTATGCATCCAACATTGCCATGGTCCATTACACTCACATACATACACTTGCGTCTACATTACTGATTACTGACCGCTTCATGTAACTTTATTGTTTTGTTTGGTTAATAAATTTTGTATATTTATTGCACTCTCTCGTGTGTCCCCGCTTTTTGTTACGTCCTTTCCGAGCCACGGGGCGTAACATCCCCCCTCCGCTCGGCGACACAGTACAGGAGGCCGTTTTGGACGATGAAATTTGGGAGAGGGTGTTAAAAAATTTGAAAGATTTTCTCTCAAAATTGCAACAAGTAGCCTAATGATCAATGGATCAGACAAAAAATGTGTCAAAAATAATCTATGCATTAAGGATATGACTCGCGATTAAAGCTTTTTAATTTTATATTCCAACAACGTCTAGGTTACGAACGTAACCCACGTTCCCTGAAGGAGGGAACAGAGACGTTACATATGGGAACTCGCCAGAGAGACCAATTGCCTTTGAGCTTTATACAAAAGGACAATGAAAACTGGCATGCACTTGATTGCGCTCAGGTGCACCTCGTCACTGTGTGAGGCTATGTTCGTAACCTAGACGTTACCCTCTCAGTCGAATCACTTCGACGTTACATATTGGAACACCCATGGAATAGGCCACGACTCTAAGGCTGCGTTACGCGGAGCCCCCCAGCTGACAGGCGAGATACTTTTCAAGTTCGGCAGTGGAGGATTTTATGGATATAATTGAAGGGAAACACAGCCTTCTTGCTGACTGTGGAATTCTAAGGTCTTTTTGCCACACCTACTGGGTGAAGGAGACCCAGAGGAAGCACAGCCGGAGCTACTCCGCTCTAGTCCAACTGCGGGACAGGGAGGACTCAGGTTACGCGCATTTACATTTACGCATTTACCTCTCGCTCACCTGCTGTCCTGATCAAGGACGCAAGAAGACACGGCCTCTACGCGGAGGTCGTAAAACTTGGCGAAGGTGTTGGGTGTCGCCCAGCCCACAGCCCTACAGATATCTGCTGAAGAGACGCCATGAGCCAACGCATAGGACGAGGCGACAATCCTTGTTGAGTGAGCTCTCAGTCCTAAGGGGCAAGGCTCTCCCTGGTATAAATAAGCCAGGGTGATGGCTTCTACCACCAAGTGAGCCAACCTCTCTTTGGTGACAGCATTCGCTTTCTACTGTCCACCGAAGCAAATAAAGAGCTGCTGAGAGCGTCTGAAGCTCTGAGTACGGTCACTGGCAGCGACATACACTTTAGAGTCGAAGGGGACAGCCTGCGCTCCAACTTCTCTTGCAGGAAAGAAAGCACCACTGCGATCGTGCATCTCTGTGGGTCCTATCCACGGGAGGAACACCATTCGACGAACAGACCCCATATCTGAGCAGAAGCCTGCCTCGTAGAGGAAGCCCGCGCTTGAGAGATGGTATCTACGACAGCGCTGGGGAGGCTGGAGAAGTCTGCTGCCTCCCGTCCAGGAGCCAGACATGCAGGATCCAGAGATCGGGACGTGGGTGCCATATGGTGCCCATCCCCTGAGAAAGAAGGTCCTTCCTCCAGGGGATTTTCCATGGAGGGGCTGCCGCGATGAACACGAGGTCTGCAAACCAAGTCCGGGAGGGCCAGTAAGGCCCTACCAGTAGGACTTGTTCTACATCCTCCCTGATCTTGCACAGTGTCTGTGCAAGGAGGCTTACTGGGGGAAAGGCGTACTTGAGGCTAGCTGCATGCCAGTGCATCCCTGCCGAGTGCCTGAGGGGACTCGTGAAGGGAATAAAACAGCGGGCAATGGGTCGACTCGGGAGAGGTGAAGAGATCGGTCTTGGCTTCTCCGAAGTGACTCCAAATCAGCTGGACTATCCGGGGGTGGAGCCACCATTCTCAAGGGTGGGTGGACTGCCGTGAGAGCTGATCCGCTGCACAGTTGAATAGCCCTGGAACATGAATAGCACGCAGCGATTTCAGCCGCTTGTGACTCCACAGGAGCAGATGGCGGGTGGGCGAGCTGAGACATACAGCGGGAACGTAGACCACCTTGTTTGTTGATGTATCCAACAGCCGCTGTGTTGTCCAGACTAATACTTCCTTTGACGCTGCATCGGAAGAAAATGACGCAGCGAGAGAAACACTGCCATCAGCTTGAGGCAATTGATATGCCCGCTGCATACAGCACCCCAGCCCGTGGAGGAGGCATCCTTGTTGACCACGACATGCCTCGAAACCTGTCCTAGGGGTACTCCCACCCGTAGGAAAGCAGGGTTGGACCACTGGCTGAATAAGCTGCGACACTCTGGGAAAAGCAAATCCGAAGTGTGCCACGGTGCCATGCCCATCTCAAGACCAGATCATGTAACTTTCGCTGAAGTGGTCTCATATGTAACAAGCCCAGTGGCGTGACCGCGGCTGCAGCTGCCATATGCCCCAGGAGTCTCTGAAAAGTTTTGAGAGTCTCTGAACATATCTAGGCAGTTCAGCATGAAATATATAGTCTTTTGAGTTAATGTGAAAAATAGTGAATAGTATTAGTAGCATTAGAAGAGCAGTTTTTGTTGTTGTTTTTGGAGATTTCAGATTGTTAGGTTTCTATCTGTCTTTAGTTTTGTGGTTCATTGTATTTATGTTTTGATTCCGTGTTTCATTGTGTAATATTTTAAAGGGTAATTAATTAATAAATTACTTTATTAATCAACTTTGGGGAATAACCTTACATTAAAAAATCTTCCTTCAAATTAGCTCAAGTGATCGTCTATGCAAATGAACTCAAAGAGTCATTCACTGCAGTTTATAGTAAGTTTGAAACCTGAAATACACAAAGTTTGATTATTCTGACCAGCAGTCCAATCAAATGTATATTTACAGTTACTTTAATCTGTGGCCAACAAACTAAAGA
>JAUCMU010000027.1:2427169-2445174 GCA_032275025.1 Enteromius treurensis | reverse complement strand
GTGCAGCTGGATATTAATCAGCATATGCCAATTCATTGGCGTGTTTGTATACAAGCAGAGTAGATTTGCCATCTCGAGGCGAGATTCCCTATTCGTCAGTCACCGACGTGACTCGGAGTGACCGACTGAAAGGGAACTGGCCCCAACTAAGCCTTGTTCTCCCAAGGTTTTTTTTCTTTTTTTTTTTCTCCACTCTCTAATGGATAGGGTTTTGGTTCCTTGCCGCTGTCACCTCTGGCTTGCTCTGGACACCTGATTTCTAGTGATTATCGTTGTTTTAATTACAGAGACCCTATCTGCATTTGATAAAAAAATTAAAAAAAGTTTAGTCTCGTCATAATACATTACCATCACTCTGTTCTCTTATTTGATAATGTTCAGTGCTTTGCTACAATCTGTTTTGTTAAAAGCGCTATATAAACAAAATTGATTTATTGATTGAAATAATGAATCTATTTAATTGTGATTAAATGAGTACTTCACTGCTTGATCTGTGTATATTTCTCTAATCCAAATGAAAACAACAGTTTAAATTTAAATACAGTTTTATTAAGTAAACGTTTTGCAAATAACGTGGTTTCGAGAGGATGTAATCCTAACGAGTAATCACACACAGCTGGCAGCTCATTTTCTAATCATCCCTTGTTTACTTGCGCCCAATCAAAACACTCCCCCTCCCTATAAATTCTCCCAGCATTCATTTCCCTGCATCTCGCTTTTGTGCATCCCTCCTCCACCCCTTCTCCGCCGCTCCCAATTCTATTCACGCCTTTCCAGGGGAGCAGGTGGTGAACGAGCCGAATGCCGAACTCTTGCCCACGCTAGGGTTCTATCCATTAGGGTTCGGAGTTCACCGTTCTCCCGGCTCGCTCCCCAGACAGCAGGCCAAATTTGCTTATTATTCATTATGAGGAAAGCGTGAACTCTTGATATGCATTTGTTCATCTACAACTTGGATGCTCTAAAGGTGAGTATTAGTTTAAAAACGTTTGACTTTTTGGGTGAAATATTCTTTTAAGAACTTGGCTTGGCTCTAGATTCCACCAAGAAACACATTACTACGTAATTCTTTTAAATCAAGCACCCAGGTGTATCTACTTGTGTAGAAATCTCTGTCCTTTAATGCATTTTCATTTGATTAGGCTCTACATATGCAGAAACTTGATGAGCCCTCGTTCATTTGGCTTGACATCTCTATGAAGTTATAAAAAGTGTTTAACAAGAGGTACACATCAGTGCCTATGTTTCTCTCACCACACGTTCAATGATGAATACATACAAATTCGGAGATGGGCTTGTTTGTTGTAGTCTTTTTTTCCTCCATTGCATAAGTAAGAGCTTTTTTAGTAAGAAACCAAATTTAAATATATTACTCAAATTTGAGAGAAAAGTACTACACATCTTAAATGTATTCAACTGTTTTGCTTTCAAACTCTGCAACCACACAAAATTGCCCTAACACTTTATAATAAACAGCAGGATGTTGTTATATTCACGATGTAAATGTAACATATTCAATGGCAGCCTACCATCAGTCTCTCAGAAAAGTGAAAAAAGAAAAGAAAAAGAAAAAGATCCAAACTGTGGTCTTCAACATACAATGGTGCTTTGCACATTGCTCCAGTCAGAATAACTTGACTGTGAATGATTGAACCTGAGTGCAGTATGACAGTGCAGCTGACATTTTAGAGTGTCTGTATAGCCATCCAGCTGCTTGGCACTTATTACAGGTCCCCAAAGCTGTTTGGCTGTAAACTTTGTTGTTGTTTTTTGAAAAAACGGTTTTGCAGGTTTGTGATTGAAACGACTAAAGCTTTTTTATCCACAGTGTAGTCACAGGTGACTCTCAAAAACAGTGCTATGACAAGCACTGTATCCAAACCAAGTGAGCTTAATTGTACCAAATGCATATCTGTAGTGTACTCCTATATTTATTGATTTAGTTACTTAGGTTTCTTGGTATTTAAATGTGCATTTATTTTGATTGAGCACATGTGTTTTAGTATGTTTGGTCACATCAAAAAAAGTATACATTTAGAAAGCACAACAAAAGATTATTAAAATAAACATTTAAAGTTTACTTTAAAGCAAAAATATATAATACGCATGCACACAATGTCACATTTATTTATTTATCATTTTATATTACAAGATTATATATAGTATAATTGTAAGCATACACTTTTTAGAACCTTTTATGCCATCGTCATTTAAATGAACAGCCAAAATGCATTTCAAAACAAAACAAAAATAATAAATGCTACTAGAAAATAATTTGAGCATTGTTTTATTGTTTTGTTTTGTTTAATTGATCAGCTCAGTCATCTTAGAGTACATAGCAGTATAATAAAAATGCATTCCATGTTAGCTACGTTTAACTCCTGACAGCTCACTAGAATCTAAAAAAAGCTCTCTGTCATGTGACTGTCATTATTCAATCAATTTCACTGATGTAGTCGTATGAATATCTTTTATGTGTCACAAGTCACACACATTCTATGAGATGAACGCAGCTTGCTTAGTGGTGCTGATACTCCAATCATCAGGGTTTTAGGCATGAAGGCTGATTTGCAGTACGAGCAGGTAAGACTAAATCAGGCAACGTGTCCCATATACATTTAAAGTACCTTAAATTATTCCCCACCTGCTTGGCTTTCCTCATCCGTTTGAAGTGAAGAGAGAGAAAAAAAGAGAAGATTTTTGAAACGTTTCTTCATCATGATTGCATCAGTGTTTTAATGTTAAAATTGCCATTGATGTCTGAAAGTTATCTAGAAAAGAAGCACATATAATTCTTAAGGTGCCTTCAATTATAATACACATTTTTATACACACATTATATTTGATGCACGGTAATGTTTTTATCTTAACCACGTTGTTTTCAATGATCCAGTAACCAAATATGTATATTATAATAATGTGTGTAATTTGTATGTTAGTGCTTAAAATAAAATGAAAAAAATAGTTTACACATTTACAATTAGTCAATAACATAACAGTGGTAAAAGTGGTTGTAAAGGCTTGGCTTATGTTAGCTAGATAACTTTTTTTTTGGTGAAAAAAAGCATAGGAATGATTGATACTGTAAATAAAAAAAAATAATACAACTTAATTTGGAGCCTTGTGAAGTGATCTGCAAATATTCAAACCATTTAAACTCATGGTTTGACAACTTGATGATTTGAAGCAGTCTTTCCGAGTGTGAAATAAGCACTTCTGAACAAAGCAAAGCATTTATAGTTTATGGTTACTCTACAGCCCTCATTCATATAGCTGTTTAATTGCCCTCTACAAATATAATTGGATTCACCTTTACTAAACTAAACTAAATCCCTTCGACGTATCCAGTCACAGGATTTTTATACATTTGAGCCCTACATGCAGCTTTAAGAATATCATCAACCCTTCGTTGACTTACTCGTCAGTGTGTGCTAAAACACAGCAGACCTAAAACAGATTAAGAACCGCTTACCAGAGCTTACCAGAGCTCTCACTCAAAGGTGCCATAATGAGGTAAGGCTGCCCTTGCTGACAAAGTCAGTCCATTTCCATAGACATCTAACCTTTGATCGCCCCTTTGAATTGCTGCCTGTAAATCTCAACTCACAGTAGGGTTGTTCCTAAGTGTCTTTTCGTTCGCTCTCTTTCTGCATTGACCCTGTTCTCCTGGGCTTCGGGATTCTGTGACCTGATCCAAGATCAGGTCTTGACTCGGGGGTCGGTGAGGCATGAAATTAAGAGTCACAACAATGTTACTGGAAGGTGTGTGGTTATATCGCCACAGATGAGCCCTGGATAATTCATGGCATCACCGAATGCCTGTCTGCATCTAATGGGCCACCAAATGACATTTGCAATGGTGTTGACGCAACATTTGTCCGCATACTCATAAAGTCTGGAGCTGGTGCTGTGTCGGACCACCAGAAAACGCACATACTTTATGTTACAAAAACACAAGATTTACACATTTCATCAAAATGTCTGTCTCTTACTCTATCACATATCTTCCCCTACCTAAATAAAGTTTCCTATAGACTGTAACAGTAACAAAGTTGTAAAACAAAAAATTTTGGTTCCCCAAAGAACCCTGTTCATTATGTATACTATGTACATTTTAAAGTAATTACTATAACTAGGCACTAACCCTGAACCTACCCCTAAACCTGACCCTAACTCTACCCCTACCCCATGTAGTAACCTTATAATACTAAAACTTTCTTATGTAAGTACACTGCACTTATGTAAGTACACATGCTGTAAAATACTTTAAAGTGCAACTGAAAAGTCTATAACATATGTTGGGTCAAAACATCCCAGGGACCTCAGACTCCAGATGGTTAATATTAACCCCTCTTTTGCTGCTCATTTTAATAGTTAGTGATGTAGTTGTGAAGTTTAGGTATTAGATAGGATTAGGAATTTAGAATATGGTCATCCAGAATATGTGGGTTTTTTTTTTTAATTAAGCAATATGTTGCTACACAGAACAATAGAATTGTGAATAAAACATAGCTGCTGACCAATCAGAATCCAGGAATGGAACAAAACCATTTACAAGCACTAATAAACAGACAGTTTGTAAATAATGGGCATACTTACAAGCAACTAGCTGTCTGTGTGTCTGTGCGCAAGGCTTATTTCTCATTAAAACCGAATGTGACCATGGTGGACAGCAAAATACAGAAATGACAAGAAATAATGCAACACACACACAAAAAAAGTATAAGTGTTAAGAAGTGGACGGACACAGAGGGTAAGTATTAACAGTCAGAATTTATTAAACAGTGAATTGAAAGCACAGATGAAGAAGCTGATGAGCAGGTGAGACACTTATGCAACAGATTGTTTTGGAGAGATGTAAACTGATGGACTGACGGTCTATCTGATTGCAGACAGCAGAGACAAAGGAGTACACAAAGACGACGACAACCACACACCACAGACGATTGGAGAAACGAAGAGCGAATTCACGGGACCTGGAGGAGATACAGAGTTCTAGGAGTACACACGGAGCAAAGTAAGGTAAGTTCACAGGTAAGTATCACTTCGCATAAACGAGCTCGAACACTGGGTGCTGTGAGGTGTGTGGTTATATGTGGTTTTAAATGAGAGTGCTGACTGAATAGTGGTGCCAGGTGTTGGTAATTAGTACTCCAGTGAAAGTGAATGCTGTGACTGTGTGAGGATGGAGCCTGGCACATCTGTGACATTACCCTCTCCTCCAGGGCCCACTCCCAAGCCCCCTTCCGAGGCTGGGCCCCTCCAATGTCGTGGTGGTCTTCCACAGCCCTGAGGTGCTGGGCGGTTGGTATGGGCGAAGTGAAATTCAGTCAAAAGCTTTGTATCCAGAACATCCTTCCTTGTAACCCAAGATCTTCCACATGGACGAAGTTGTGGAGGATTCCCCCGCTGCTGGGAGTGCACAGCTCCTACTCCTGTGGTGGATGCGTCCACTTCCACTAACAACGGAAGTTGAGGATTGGGGTGAACAAGAACGGGTGCTGAGGTGAAGGCTTGCTTGAGGGTGTGAAATGCCTGAGCAGGCTCTGGGGGCCAGGGCAGGTAATAAGGCTAGCTAGGGTAATACAATTGTCAATAAAACATCTATGGAAATTAGCAAACCCTAAGAACCTTTGGTGGTCCTTTACGGACTTGGGGTTTGGCCAATCAGTGATAGCTTGTACCTTGTTTCCATCCATGCTGACTCTATTTGGCGTCAATATTGTAGCCCAGGAAGTGCATTGAGGTCTAATGGAAAAGACATTTTTCTGCCTTAAGATAGAGATGGTGCTCTCTTATTCGTGTGAGAACTTTGTAGACGTGCTGATGATGTTCATGGAGTTTGGAGGAATAAATCAGGATGTCATTGATGTCAATTAAAAGAAACTGGTGGAGGTAGTCACAGAAGATTTCATGCATCATATTCTGTAAGATAGAGGGAGCGTTAGCTAATCCACACGGCATTACGGGATACTCGTAGTGCCAAGTGGAAGTAATAAAGGCTGTCTTCCACTCATCCCCCTTGCGGATTCTAATATAGGTTATATGTGCTTCTCAGGTCTAATATGGTGAAAATCTTGGCCCCATCTTAACCTTTCTAGGGCGGCGGGGATGAGTGGAAGGGGATATCTAAACAGGACTGTTCCCTAATTGAGGGCTCTATAATCAATACATGGATGCAATCCACCATCCTTCTTAGTGACAAAGAAGAAACTGGAGGCAGCAGGGAAAGTGGAAGGTCGGATGTATCCATGGCCTTCCTTTCTAGGGCTGACAGTGGATATATTTTCCCGTGAGGCACTGGAGCATCCAGGAGCAGATCGATAGCACAGTCCCATGGGGGATGTGGTGCCAGGCTGGTGGCTCTCTTGAGGCAGAAGACGTTGTGGAATGCTAGCAAGAGGGAGATATCCACAGACTGTTTTGCTAGCGGGGTTTCAATGGTCGTGGAACACAAGGGAACTGGGGTTGGAGTGCAGTGAGGTAGGTTTGGCACTCCAGCCAGCAGTGAGTAAGGACTTCCCCGGAGCCCCAAGAGAAGATGGGATTGTGCCGTGCCAGCCATGGACATCCTAAGACCACATTGATGGCGGAGCCCTCCAGAACCAAAAAATAAATTTCCTCTTTAATGCCCAGACTGCCCACAATACAAGCACAACCCAGCGTTGATGCGGCATTTGCGTTCACGAGGAGTTAAACATCGAAGATCCATTTGCATGGTTTCGGAGGTGGATTCAGGAAGGCTGTGGTCATCTGGTGGGCAGGGAGAATCTGCTACAGTGCTCATGAAAGGGTTGGTACTGTTTATGACTGGATCGGAGCGGTACATCGAATCGCCATTTGGATGAACTTCTCTAATCCAGTGTAGTCGTCATATGGTGCTACCATTAGGCGAAGATTGGGCTCCAAACCCTGCCGAAAGGTAATCAACAGTGCTTTCTTATTCCATCCAGAGGTTGCCACCAAAGTACGAAACTTCACTGAATACTCCGGAATTGTCATACGATTTTGATGGAGATGATACATTTCTTCACCTGCGGAGGATTCCTGATCCATGCGTCCAAATATCTCCAGGAAATGTTGTGCAAATGCTGTGTATGTGCTCACGGAAGGTGAAGAGAATCAACCAGCTTATGGAATGGATCAGAAGAGCTCATCCTGTTTGTCGGTATTGGTCCAAGCTTCTGTTAAAAAACGGACGGACACAGAGGGTAAGTATTAACAATTAAAAGAACCTGCTTCATCTTCTGACATAGTCCCTTTGCGGATATTGTATGGTAAAAGAAGGCTGATGTAAAGAAGTAAACAAGCTCTGAATGCAACTTTATTTTTAAGATGTTGTGCTACAGGGTTACTTACTTCAGCACTATGAAGTTAAATATGTTCACCTACATAAAGCAATCCACAGGGGCAATAAAGCTTCTTATATATGCACAGGCTTAATTATTGCATCATATTTAATGATAAAAGTATTCTTTGTAGTAGAATCTTCTGACTTTTAATGTAATACCTTTATCAGTTTACTGTGTGTACTGAGTGTGTGTTTTTTTTCCCCCTAAACAAGCATCTACATTACACATTGAGTGAATATTTCAGCTTTCAACAGCACACATTATGTTACAGTATATCATATTAATCATTTTTCATACCACTGATGCCTTCATGTTATGGACAAATGCATTAGCTAGCTCCGGGAATCAAGCTTTATAGCTCTTTCCTGTAGTTTTAAATATGTGTGGGAATCACATCACAATACCTTGCGAGGTTAATGTGATGGTTAGTTACCCTAAGAGCTTGAACTGGAAAACAGTGTATTAATGATCTGATATTCAGAGCTTTGCCTATTGTCTATTAGACATGGTAGATGAGGGGTGCGATACCCCTGGCGATGCTGACTAATTAATGATACGGAGTGCATGAAAGCTACAGATCTCTCAATCCCACGCTTTAAATGATTCATTTGAGTTTCCCTCTGGACTAGTTGTATGGTAGGATTTATGATAGCAGGTCAACATGGAGAGGGATAAAGAAAGTGCATGTGCAATCAATAAACCTTTCAACATAAAAGTTCACACCAAGTAGTTGGTTTTAAAATCATACTAACAGAGAGTAAGATTGGCATCCAAGATGCTAGGTTCTAGATGACAAAAACACTAAATAAAAAAACACTATCTTAGTCATTATATGAATGATATACAATTTGTATTAGTGTCTATATGTATGTGCACTTAATTGTCTTATGCCTTCATTCAAAAGGGGGGCTTTGATTTGTATGATATCCTTGTATACATGGCATACATCTCCACATTCAGATGACTGTACTGCATGAGATATTGCTCATTTGTTATGGTGCATTTGAATAATTATTTTTATTGAACTTATGTTCTTAACAATAGCACACAAAAGCACATAGCAATAGCAATGTTCAAAACAAAGTAATAGCAAATGTGAGTCATGAGAAAGAAAGAAAGGAAGAAAGAAATAAAGAAAACAGCGCCTGCTTCCTCTATATACTGTAGCTTAACAACATCATGTACCTCACAGCACATACAATAACTTTGATGCGGCTTTGATACTAATACAGATACTACTAATAAAGATATGAAACCAGCTGTTTTGTTCTAGTTTGTGTTCAGCTATATGCTGACCAAATTTGCATGTATCATTCAGTAGCCCTACTGAGAAAAACCTAAGAGAGTTTCATACTTTATTTTGTTTCCTAATGTAAATTTAACCATATACCTAGCACAGTATAATTAGATTGTAAATAAATCCATATACCCAATAATACACTTTATTAAGATCGTAAATATACCTACAGTATGTATGCAGTATCCCCATGACATAGAAGGAGAAAAAATGAAGAAAGAAAAGTAAATAAATAAATCGCTGAAGTTGAAATGCATACACATGAAGCCTTTAGGCATCCCTGTTGTGTTGTAGACAAGGAGAGCAGTAATGTAATCCCTGAGATTTGTTATTATGTGTTACATGTTTACACAAAGCAATCCTCCAAACAGCCCATGGTCATTCCCCATCAAAATCAAAAAAAAAAAATACACACTTGGCTGTTTATAGAGTGTTCTATATTTTTAAACCGACAATATTGCAAAACGTGAATTTATAATATTACAGAAGCTGAATTTTACGGGGTGGTTATGATGTAATTCTTATTATTTTTGTTTTTCTTTTGGGCGGGGGTGAGTTTGAAACAAGAAGAATTTAGTTCTACTTCTTTTTCTCACTGTGATTAAAACACATTTTTAGTAGGTGTAATTTGCACGAATGACCACACTAACACAACCCTAAACCTATCCATTACAAAAAGAATGCAAAATCATTTTTGATAGGGTCTCACTTGGAAGTGTAGTATACTCTCTGATGGATCGTATTTAGCTGCTATGTACAAAGGACCTATTTAGGCGTATTAGCTGGAGGACATGTCGGGAGAAACATGATGCTTGAACTGAGGCAATACAGTTATCAGTCATGACAAATTGATTTAAGAGCCACAAAATAAAATAACATATATACGTATATAAATTTACTCATTTACTCACTCTCATCTCAGGCAAATCAAATATAACAAAACAGTCCATGACTGCGATATTCTTAATTTTCCACTATTCAAATCTGGTTAATAAGTGATAAGCAAGAAAAAAATTTTGTTTACATGCTGTAAGGGCTGCAAACACAACTCAATAGAAGACAAATACATGTTAAATACATGCATTTAATCATGTACATGTATCATCATGACATCAGAGAAGTGAGCAAGAGCTGGGAAATATGAAACATGATACCTCCATACCCCTTTGAGAACCAGCAGTCTGACTTAAAAGATTTAAAAATGCTTTTAAGCCACTTGCATGATCAACATTCATATACACCTGATGCTTACTGGCCATCTGTGATCATAAAGAGAAGCAGATCTGTGGTTGTGTAAGATAATCAGGGCGATTTAATTCATCAGCCAGCCGTAAAAGAGCACAGATGTATTTTTTGCACATTCCATTTGCTTTCACCCTTCGAATGATTCCCACGAACACCACATGAAAGTATAGGGAAAGTGATACCCAAGCCCAGTTTTGACTAAGCCTCAATTTTCCCATCCTTTGGTGGGAAGACCCATTTATCATGAAGGCAGATTTTTGCACCCCCAGCCCTGTGCTCATGATGGTTCTTTCCACACATTCTCAAGTGTAAGAAACTAGCCGTCTTTTTCACTGCTGCTGGGGATCTGTTTCAGCACCATACTCAGATAAAGGAAGACATTTTATGCAGAAAGTACACAAGGTGTCAGGGTCCAGGAAAATGGCAGTCACTTCTTGAGCCAACAGAGGTCAAGCTGACATCGGAATCATTAAACTAAACAAAAACAAATAAGCAAAACACCCAGAACAAAAAACAAACAAATAAAAATAGTAATAATGATAACTATTAGTGTTGCAATAATTGGCTATTCCTTGTTCTTCATCAATTACATAGTAGATAAATACAATAAAGAAGTCAAAGCAGACCTTATTTCAAACTCACATTTGCTAAAGTAATTCTTGTGCAAAGAATAAATGAACTCATTTCACTTTGCTGAAAGCATTGTATTAGACTTATAACATACCATATGTATATACTGTACTCTCTGTTTGAGTCTAGATTGAAGACTTGTTTATCCAGGCATACAGTTCAATTCCCACAGTCTGCTTGTAATCCTGCTGTAGTGGCTCTGTATGCTGAGGACTACAGTTTGATTCTTTGTACCCCTTTACATTTTATCCTTTACTTTTCCCATGTTTTTTCTTCATCTATAGCTTTTAGGACGCCCATGTCAAGGTCCACAGGCTCCTGTCATGCCCAGATTCACTGCTGCCCACACATCTGCATCTGTACCCCATCTGCCATCATCACAGAGTCTCATCCAATGACGGCCATGACCAGTGTGAGTTAGAAAAACAGATGAAAAACCACTACAGTTGTTATATTTGCCAAAATTATCATTATTAGGAAACAATTTACAAAATGATTCCATACTTTTTACAGTATGTATGCCAGCGAGACAGATGTGTGAAGAGAAGCCACATTGGGTCAAGCAACAAACTATTCTGAGGTGGCAGACATACTTCACCACAGCTGAGAGTGATCGTTTGTCTGCACATCTGGAGCTGCTCTGCTTCAGAACACGAGCAACACGACACCAATGTGACGGCTAAGTATTTTTCTCTTCTGCGGAGCCATATAGGGAACGGGAAGGGTTTTATCATCAGCATAAATTACATTGCTGTGAGATGTTTTAATTTGGCAACCAATTAAAACAGCAAGAAAGTACACAGTAGGTGACAATTACTCCTCCACTTCCGTTGCATCAGCCATCATCTTTTCTCCATTTTTCCCGTTTTTCTGTTGAACGGATTTTTGAGGTTTGCGCAACCAAAACATCCACAGCTAAATCACATGTCAGTCGTGATGCTGAAACACTCTAACAAGAATGTTTTTAAGATTAATACTATAAGAAAAAAACACCCCAAGTGACGCTGACACAAAGTCTACAGTAATCTACCTTATCAGTTTCATCTTGTTTTTCGTTTGAGTTATATTTCACATTTCAAACCATTTGTTTATTCTATGAGTATGACATATGAACTATACATATGAATTATTTTTCCGGAACACTCCATAGAATTATTATTATGTAAGAGGATTATATGACAGTAATTTTTTTTTTTTCCCATCTTCCATTTGTGACGAGTGCAGAAGACAATGGGCTTTTCACATAAATAAAGGTGCATTGTGAAAAGGGTGCAGCTGAGAAAATATACCCTGAAGGAGTGATTACTTAAAGCTTTTGTCTTGCCTAAAACATTCTCTCATTTCTTATGTCGTAGAATAGTGTTCAGAAAAAGGCCTTTCATCTAAGCTTTGCCATCAAAGTGCCATAACTGAATTTTTTGATAGCTGGGAAACGCTGTTCAGGAACTGCAGCAAAATGGTAAGACTGAGATCATATCAACAAAGCACCATGCACAGTTTATTCTGCTCGGAACAAAAAAACATCTGAGAGCCAAAAAAACAACTCTGATGAGAAGGTTGTAGGGTTTCAAAGCACCACAGGACTTAGCAGGGGGCCGTGTTCTGACCGTTGAGGCGTGACTGCTGGAAGTTTCAATTAAAATGAATAAAATTTATTCAGCTAGCATTCAACATTCAAGCATGTAGGTTGTTGAAAAGCTAAAGGCTGTCAAAAGTTTAATTTATTTATATATATATATATATATATATATATATATATATATATATATATATAACAAGCATGGGGTCATGTTCATAAAAAAAAACATGTTAAAATATTTAAAGATAATATATTTGATGTTTTTTTTTTGTTTTTGTTTTTTTTCATTTAGCTATACCCTAGTAAAATTATAAAACATTTTTGTAAATAGTTATTTTTTCAATTTTTGCTTTATTATGAGTTATATATAAAATAAATGAATAAATCTTGAAAAATATCTTCATAATCGTCACAATCTGTGTGAATACTCAGGCGAAGACAGGATCGTTGCAAGTAAAATAGGTTTATTTCCAGACGGGTAGTACAAAGAAAACACATACACAGCAAAGTAACATTGATAAAGGACAAGACAAACTAGACGGGCTTGTAAACATGACCACAGTAGGGAGCAATCAGGAAAGGTAAGCTAAACAAGGAGAGTAACGTGATCAAATAAGGAAAACCAGCAGACTTGAAAACGAAAGCAAAACAGAACCGTGAAACACTCAAACAAAGACATAAGGCGTTACATTACGCCCCCCTCCGGAAAGGCGTGTCCTCACGCCATAAAGGCAAAATAAAGTACAAAATGAGGGAGGGGTGGTGGGCGCCCTGGAGGCTGTCCAGGGCAGGGTCTCTTGTCCCTCACTGGCGATGGGGGCGAGGCCGAAGGTGAAGGCAGGAGCCGGAGCATGAGAGGACCAAGGTGGAGCTGGAGGGAGGGAGGTGCCTGACACAGCCGGTGGAATGGAGGGACGAGGCGCAGCCGGAGGAGTGGAGTCCCGAGGCAGCGGATAGACTCCGACTGACCAAGGCGATGCCGGAGAGACGATCGAGCCCCGGTGAAGCTAGTGACCGGACGAGACCCGATGAAGAGGATGGGTCAAAGGAACAAGGTGGAGTTCTGGCTTTGGAGGCCTAGGAGGAGTCGGGGAGCACCCCGAGACAGATGGCGCTGGAGGATGGCAGTCCTGTGTGGCTCGCCCTTGCTGGATGGTGAGTTGTGGGCCAGCAGCAGGACTGTCAGACGACAGCAGGCTATGAGGTTGGTGTGTGTGGGTGGGAGGGCGGGGATTTGCTTGAGGACGGCTCTTGCGCACACTCAGGTGACGCCACTTGCGGCTCGGGCTGTGGTTCTTGCTGCGTGGGTTCTGGTGTCGGAATCATCTCTGTTGGTTGAGATGAGTGGATTCCCCGCCACAACACCTCTGCAATCAGCTGAGCAAGGGAGCCATGATGGTCGGAGATGGCTATCTGTCTTGCTAGCTGATGGTCGAGTCCCAGCCAAAACAGAGTCTTTAATGCCTGATCGTCCCCGGGGTACCAGGCAAGCTGCCTCGAGGAACTCCTTCCCATAAATCCAGACGGAACGGCCGGCTTGAATGCAGGAGTGAAGTAGGGCGACGGGGTCTTCCATGAAGAAAAGTTTAAGGACCAATTATTTTGTCATGATCTGTGCGAATACTCAGGAGAAGACAGGATCGTTGCAAGTAAAATAGGTTTATTCCTAGACGGGTAGCACAAAGAAAACACATACACAGGAAAGTAACCTTGATAATTGGACAAAGGACAAGACAAACTAGACGGGCTTAAAAACATGACAACATTAGGGAGAAATCAGGACAGGTGAGGAACACAGGTGGAACGGGCAACTCATTAACTAAACAAGGACAGGAACATGACCAAAAAACGAAAACCAGAAGACTTGAAAACGAAAGCAAAACAGAACCATGAAACACTCAAACAAAGACATAAGGCATTACAATAATTTCCAAACTTGGACCTAAATCTAATATTATTTTGTATTTGTTAAATAATGCTGTTAAATAAATAAGTACTGACACATTTGTAATAATATGTCTTTATGTTTTCCCGGATTCTATCAATGCAGATAAAATCGAAGTTGAGTCAGACATTTATAGCAAACACGTAAGTGAAAAGCCTGTTTTTTTTATCCATTTACCCCAGGGATGGGTGGAGCGTTTTAAGATGCATGATGCGCACAGCACTGTACAGATCCTTGGGCATTCAGTGTTTTTTTAGAGGGTCCTTGTTATTCAGCACCAGATTAAGCCTGGCCTTGAGTACACAGACACCCTCTCAGCTGGACAACATCCAAGGGTTAGTTCAGTTCATGCTGACAACAACAGGCACCGCAAGTTTTAGTACCCATGGCTGCTTCACCATTTAGCATACATTACCCAACTCCAGGGGCTTTAGCATACCTAAGACCTAAAATGACCCGATGGAAAGTGGGTTACACCATCGAGAGGTGTCTGGGGCTAGATGTTGTAGAAAATCTTAAGGCCAAATCTTGAGTGAAATTTGGCTTTGTTTCTTAGTAGACAAAATGGGAGTGAAGCTACTCAGTAACCTTGGAGGAAAATAAAATGACAAATACACCATTACATAAACTAAGTATTTTATTCAGCAACATGTTAGACTGTGACAGTAAATACATTTGTAATGTCTTTAAAAACATTTCTATTTTAAATAATAATTGTTGTTATGTCTATTTATCATATATATATATATATATATATATATATATATATTGTACAGTGGTTGAATACTATTTACACATTATCCTGTTCAAACGTTTACATCCCCCACTCTTAATGCATTGTGTTGCCATCTTGAGCATCAGTAAATGTTTTCACCTTTTGTAAGAGCTGAGTATAAGTGCTCAGTTTTCCTCAGAGTAAAAAAAATGGATCTCAAAATGTTGAAAAGGGTTGAAATATGCAGAGGATGCTGAAGAAACACGCACACACACAAACAAAAAGTCCAGGAGCTGGAGGATTTTCCAATTGCTCAGGACCAACAAGAGACTCATGAACAACTGGATCATCTGAAAAATTACACATAATATTATTTAGGGTCTGTCAACTTTTGAATGGGGTAATTTTATAAATTGAGTTATTTTTTTCCTGTGGAGTATATTGTATGTAAATATCTGTTATGTGAAATAGCTTATCCAGGACAGTACTAAATAAAAACAAACAGGCAATTTTCACGATCCTTCTTATTTTGTTTCAGTAAATAATATTTTGCACATTCTGCTGGGGGTATGTAAACTTTTGAGCACAACTGTATATACAAAATCAATGTTGGTAACAAGAAATGTTACTACAGCACCAAATTAGGTACCACTTTATATTAGGTGGCCTTAATTACTATGTACTTACATTTAAATGAATCATTTAGTACAATGCATATGTTGTGTTCAGGTTTTTACATTGTAAAATACCTTTATGTAATTAAATCTGTAATAAATTCATGTAATCATATTTATAATTGCACAGTTACACCTTAAACCTACCCATACCAACCAATCTGTTCGTAACCTTACCTCTATCCCAGCTCAATAGCATAAAACGTTTTGCAGTACAACATGAACACAGTTAGTAGATTGTAGTTATTATCTTTTATTTTTTAGCTTCACTTGAATATGCTGCATTTTAAATGATTGTTATGCATTCGTGTTGTGCCGTGTGTTTTTTCTCTCATTGGTTCTAAGCATATAAATCTAAGTAAAGACGTAAACAACCAAGCTATAGATATAGCTGTTCTAATATTGGTTTAAAATATCAGACATGTTAAATATCCTCTGACTGGACAGAATCATAGTCTAAAGTTGTGCCCATGTAAACTGGCTGTGACTTTCAGCAACAAGCATCAACTCATCCAGACTACAAATCAAGGAAAGAGTCTAGACAAAAAGTGTAATCTATTAGCTCAGAAATTGGACTGAACAATTATGTACACATACAGTAACCATCAGTTTGAGAGTTACTGTTTTGAATGAATGAATTACTTAATTAATGAATAAAGAAACGAACAAGCAAGGGATAGATCTTGGTAAACACCTGTACAAGTTTGCTCCAGATAGAACATTTGCAGACAAGCACAGTTTGCATCTATATGTAAAACAAAAGAGATACTGACAACCTGTCCAGCCTAAGGGTCGAGACTGCTCAAACAGATCACTAGCATCGCATCAGACTCCTTCCACACACCTGCCCTCCCTCGCTGATCCATGTGTACACGTATGATTGATATTTATAATGGCCTGAGGCAGTGCTGCAGTGTCCGTTTTGGTCTGAGTGATTTGAAGTGACTGCCCTGCACTGTGAACTGGATGATGCCACGAAACTTTCCTGACCTGTTTGCATACACAGACTTGTACATCTTACTTAAATGTACTGTCATGATAGTAAATGAGAAATAAGAGAACTAAGTTCAGATGTTCCACAAAGAAAAACTAAAATGCACTGTGATAGTACTGTATATGTGAACAATACACAGACAGATACATAGATTAATTTAACTTTGTATTATAAATGTGATTAAACCATTTATTATTCATTGTATGTCATCCTCAAACTGGCTGCTTAAAAAAACAGCTTTTATAATCTAATAACGGCCAATGACGATACAGTGTTTACCACCCTAAATCTGCAGGGTCGGTTATTGTAATAAAATGTAATTGGGCAAGAAACCACGCTGCGGAACCACTGTGCCAATTAGGATGCAATTTCTCATAAAATGAGGATTGAGAATTATGCCCATAAGCTTAAATCATAATTGTCTTTTTAAGTATGCTAAGATATGTACAGTGATAGCTTAAGACATACTAAGACTGGTGGAACAAACTCCTACTGTAACTACTGTGCCCTCCACTAATATCGGCACCCTTTGTAAATCTGAGCAAAGGTGGCGTGTGAAAATAAATCTGCATCATTTATCCTTTTGATCTTTCCTGCAAAAAAAAATAAAAAATCAACCTATCATTGAATTAAAGCAATGAAAATGTTTTTCTCCAATACTTGCTGGCCACAATTATTGGCACCCCTATCATTTTTTATGAGTAAAATATCTCAAAGTATCTCTAAAGTATATGTCCATTCATATTCACGATTTTGAGCACTCCAGGGTCATTATGGACAAGACAATTTCCAGTGCTGGCTTCCTGTATCATAGAAATATATATAGGAGCGAAAACAAAGCCCAGAATCCCTTAAGCATCAGCACAATGGAAAAAAAAACAAAACAAAGAATCTATTACTTATTCAGCAAAAGATAATCAAGCTTCACAAATTAGTGAAGTGGCTTTAAGAAAAGAGCTAGAGCAGTGAACATTTCCATTTACACCATCAGGGAAATAATTTAGAATTTCCAATCAACATAAAATGTTAGGAAACTGCCTGGAAGAGGACGTGTGTGTATATCACCCTAATACACAGTGAGGCTAAAGACTCTTCAAGGATCACAGCTGGAGAATTGCAGAAAGCATTGAGTCTCAGGGTCAGAAAAAAACTGCCCCTACATCAGCACATATTGTTCAGGGGGGTTTAAGAAAAAATTCTCCTCACTCATCCAAAAACAATCTCCAGCATGTTCAGCTGTCAGACAGGACTGGAACTACAAACAGGACTGGCTTCTATTGGCGCTTTTCCACTACACAGTACCAGCTCGCCTCGGCTCGACTCGTCTCGGCTCTGCTTGGTTTTCCACTGTGTAAAAGTTGTACCTATACCTCCACAATAGTACCTGGTTGTCATATCGACGCTGCACACACAGGACAATGGAAGAAATCGAGTGCATGTTGTTTTTGATCCTCGGGATGTGGCTGTTTCTCACAGCAAGAAGACAAACGTTGTTTTAGGACTACGAGACGAATCCGTTTGTTCAAAGCCGACGCAAGAGGGTAAGTTATGCTAACGTAGCTAACGTTTGCTTA
>JAUCMU010000027.1:2402665-2426722 GCA_032275025.1 Enteromius treurensis | reverse complement strand
AACTGGGACGGTGCCCCCCTGGGAGCTGGTGCCCTACGCAGACTGCGTACTCTGCGTATAGGGAGCGGCGGCACTGCTTAGCGCCGTGTGATATTTCAGTTTTTCTTTTTTAATAAATCTGCAAAAATTTTAACAATTATGTGTTTTTTTTCTTTCAATCTGGGGTGCTGTGTGTACATTAATGAGGAAAAAAAAAAGAACTTAAATTATTTTAGCAAATGGCTGCAAAATAACAAAGAGTGACAAATTTAAGGGGGTCTGAATACGTTCAGTACCCGTGTATATATATAACACTGTACTTAAATAACTTTGCTAAAAAATATAGAGTCAAAGTCATTATTTATGTATTTATTTTATCTGTGTCTAACTAGCAGCATACCCGCAAATGAACAAACTGAACTGAATTACTATTTCCCCACCTAATGGAGAGGCGCTGGGTAATATCTTTATTTTTTTTAAAAGCCATACGAGTAAACTACTAACACATCAGCGTTCATGTACGCTGTCCGTGGTGCTGAAACAAACCAAACCACTGACACTGACCAAAGTAAGCCAAGCGCGCAACGCATTTCGCATTTCTCTCAGTGCGCCGGTCAGATTATGTTTATTTCCCACTCACGTGCCGCTCATTTCATAATTTTCCCCCGCTCCTCCGTTAGTTTCGCCTGACTTGAGTTCTCCTCTCACACTCTGTAACGATGTATCCTTTTTACCTCTCACCAACCTCAAAGTCACAAGTTTGTGCCATACGCGCTGACAGAACGCCTGTTTGTGTGCATGTAGAGGAGCGACGCTTCAGGCGGAGGCATGCATGCTTATTGGCAGTGAGCAGTGCAGATCTACCCCTATAACGCCCACTCTTCAGCGTGCTCCAAGACGAGCAGACGCTTCGTGCGTATTTGTCTTCTAACTCACCCATCTATCAGGATGATATTGCGAGAGGCTTCCTTCGCGAGGATCTACACCTCTGACGGATTGGATTGTCCTGTATTTCAGGAGCAAACGGATATGTATTCTTTATTGCAAGGTGAAACTGAAATGCCAAGGAAACTACATATCTGATTTGCCGCACCTGGGAAGAAGGGTCGAGCACAAGAATGGGAACTATTTGTGCGCGAAAGCAAAAGTAGAGGCAAACCGCGTTTTTAAATTTTGGTACATGTTGTAAAGAACATTAAGCTACTGTGCAACCGTACCGAACCTCTCTGATCTTTCCCCCCGGTTTTAATTAGAGCTATCCCACCCCGTCCCCATCTGACAACCACCGGCTTTCACTTTTCACCGGAGGTGAAGGCGCATCTTTGGAAAGGTAATCGTTTTCTTCTTCTTCTTCTTCTTCTTCTTCTTCTACTTAAAATACTCACTTGCTGGGATTAATTGACGGTGCAGCGCAAACTATTTATCTCTTTTTGATTTCCTGCGCGTTTTTGCACATATTTTGGGTACAATTTGCCCTCTGATGACTATAATGCTATTTCTTTTTATAGAAATTAGCGGTATGATGCTCTTCCAGATGCAATGATCTCGAGGTGTTTCTCTGCATGGATGCTGAGTAATGGTCAGCAATGCACCACGATTCTCTCCATCATGAATTTGATAGCTCACTTTCTCCTCTTTATTTGCATATGTAATTATTCGAAGGTTTGGATACTGCAAAATGGTGATTTAACTAATGCAAAACAACGTTTAGAAAAACGGTACCCTATAAAAGCGTTCTTATAATGTTAGGGTTAGGGCTGTGGGTTAGTTCTGCCTGTCAAAGTATTTTACCCATGGTGGCAGCACACCCTGATAGGTTTTTCTGCATGGCAAGATGTTCTCACAACGTTTATCCTGCGATAGTACAGGGCTTTTCTGCTTGTGATTTTAAAGATGAATACTGGTTTTAAGTGCACCAGACCTATTGATATAATATAACAAACAAGATGTGTCAAATATCTGGATAAAATGTTCATTCTGGGTGACTTTCAGGTAATCAAAAACATGCTATTTGTCTTTAATCCTCATATGTATATCATTCATATGCAAAAATGTCCTGTGAGGATCAAACAATCACAGTTTTCTTATATATTCATTAGCAACCATTGCTTAATATCAGATCAGATGGTGCAGTTTTATTTAAAACCCCATGGTTGATGCCCATGCATTGAATATACACCTGTTTATGATTGTTCAAAAATTGGAGGAGTTTTGAATGTCAAGTTGCAAAGCTCATAATGTCTTACTCCTGTCCGCAGGTAGGGGGCCACGGTGGGCCTGTAGATGAGTTCTTGTGCTGTATCGCCTATAGCTTTTGCAGCCTGAAAACATTTGAGTCATGTCAGGTGCAGGTGGTTATTTCATAACTGTCTTAATTTAATCCGTATGTGCTGTTAGCAAACATATGTCTCTTTCCCTTTAATGCCCTTCAACATGATCTCCAGCTGAGTGGTGTTATTTCATTATATTTTTTCTTTATTGCTGTTCTACTCTATATTGGGTTTGATGGGATATGCAAATGATAACATTTCTTATTCTGATATATTTCTGCTGGTCATAAAAAGGCTTTAAGGCTCCTAAAATTGAGGCCTTACATGTGTTAAATCAGAACAAAATCTAAAATTAAATAAATAAATAAATAAATAAAATTGTGCAGGTCTTAATCTCTAAAAATCTGAAAAAACAAGACAGAAATAAAATAAAATAAAATAAATACTGACAAAGAGCAACATTTTAATAATGCTAACACAAGAATGTACATTTAAAGGGATAGTTCACCTTTGTATGTATGTATAATTTACTCACACCTTTTTTTTTCCAAAAAGGATATTTTAAAGAATTTTGTTAACCAAAACTTTCATAGATATTATAAATTATTATTATGTATTTATATTTTCTTTTGTGCTAAGCAGCTGAGAGAAATACATGCACAATTCATACACTTTTGGAAAGACTTAAAGGTGAGTGAATGATGACAGAACTTGCAGTTTTGGTTGATCTGTCAATACCATATCAATATAATGTGTTCAATTCGATTTATTTACCAAATTATTTAATTTGCTTGGTCTTAAATAGCTGTTTTACTATATTAGTCTTTAGCAGATTGACCACATGCAGCCCTGTGTTCTTCTTTATGGATAGATGTAACAGAGCAAGTCGACTGAAATGCTTCTACACAGAGCTGGATTTGAGAGCAGCACATTCCGTTATTACAGTGTGCACATGGCAGTGCCATTTGTTTAAGGAGTCACCGTTTAGCTGAGAATTGGGCTGGTTTTGCTGCATCTGTCACAGCGACCACAGTATGGCTATTTTCTCTCGCCTGCTGCATCGTGATGCATTACCTGTTGTGTGAAATGAAAAGGGGGACTTTGAATTAGATTGATTTGCAATGTTTTACATGTTTCTTTAGAATTGTAAAGCTCATGCTGGTGGCAAATGAACAGCGAGAAAACACATGGTGGAAAATTAGACTGATTGGACTACTACTCCACTCCTGGTGGATCCTCTCTGAGCTACGAGGGTCCAAATGATCCTTTTAGAAAGGATGTGATTTTGAGTCTTTTTCGGCAAAAAAAAATTAATTTGTCTGATTGTTTATTCACATTTTAATTTACTCACAAGACACTGAAGACTATAGTTAATTTAGATTGTGAGAATTAAAAAAAATAAAATAAATAAAATAAACTAATATAATAAATAATAATAATAATAATTTATGCATGTATATATATATATATATATATATATACGCAACTAAATTAACACTTATTTTAGTTAATCATACTAAGAACAACAATATGATAAAATAATAATAAATAATCCAAAACTTGTTATTATATGAGGCACGATTTTACAGGATTATGTTTCCACATCAAATGTAATAGTTTCACATCAGTAAGTGTTGGTGGTTTCATGGTTTCGTTGTTCACCGGCAAATGTAATTAAACCACCATTTCTTGCGTAACTCCATAACAGCCAGAGTGGAATATTTCAGGTTTCCCCCTTTCCTTCGCTCCTCCTCTGCAATCCATCACGAGTCACACCACTCACCAAATATGCAGACGAGGCCGTATTCGGAGTGCGCTCTCAATATCGAACACTCCATCCTGGGCTTTTCAAACAGACTGTCATATTTTCCAGCATGTGGTAGAACCAGGGTCCACACTCCAATCTCCAGAGAGAAAGACCAAAAGTGGGCTCACCATGAAGCAGAGGGGTGCTCAGGGATGATTGGAATGGAAGTGGAGAGCGGGACAAAGGAAACGAAGAGGAAGTCCCTCTCTTTCTCTCACCCAGGGGTGTAAAGTTCTGTATTAACGAGAGGCAGTGATGAGTGGGGTCTGCAATTACCCACAGGCCTCCGTCACGCCACAGCTGCCTCGGCTTGCGGCTAATTGTGTCAATGTATTAGCCTGTGTGTTGCTCTTCTATTACCTATTACTTTTTCCGCTCCCTCTCCTCGACCGGCGACCGCTCTAAATGAACTCTTGCCACTTTTGAGTTGATGCCCAACAACAGAGTTTGGCCAATGGAGCTTAAATGACCAGACGTGTAATTTTCCAGTTGATCTGGTCTGGAAGCCATGTGCAGATACACATTGCGGATAGCGGGATGGAGGCGAAGCTGTAAAACGGGTGGGGAGTGAAGCGGAGTAAACGATGGCGTAGGTCAGGCCTGTTCTTCCATTATGTTGCGAAGCACATCAATATTCTGCTTAAACATTTCACACCTCAGCAAAATCAATGGCTCTTTGGTAGGCCTTAAAGCTTTGGAACCCTAATGTGCTTATCTTCGGTATTAGCAACAACTCACTACAAATCCTATTCTTTGTCAGCCTTGTTTTATTGTAAAACAATGAGTCAGCGATAGGTCTCTGCTTGATTTAATTTTCCCTTTACGTCGGATTGGATGCCAGCAGCACTTGAACCGCCAACTGTTTTTTTCCCCCAGAAATCTGGCAAAAAGGACGAAATCCATAATGAAGGTGCAGCAGGCAGTGCGATGAGAAATGTAACTTTTGTTACGGTATTCGATGAAGGTCAAAATAAATGAGCAGAAGCGGCGTGTCATTCCACAGACATCCCTGTCCGGACCGGATTAGATTTCTCAGAGGACCCCTAGAGTTAGCTAAAAAAACAGTAGGTAATTTGCTATTTTGTGTTTCTTGTGTGGGATGGGAAACACAGACGTGTTTGATTTTAGAGGATTAAAATCGTAAAGTATGTCTGTGAAACACAAATTAACCTGACCTCCTCAGGGAAAACTAGTCCTGTCCAAAAAGGGCTTAAGAACAGGAGCTGTCACAGTACGCAGTTACCGCCGCTCTCACTGGAGTACTCACATTTGGAATAATACAAGGATTTGGCAGCTATTTTTTGTATATAACCAGTCGTAATCAGGATCCAAAAAAAGCATTGAGTCATGCCAACCAATGGTAGGTGAATAGAGGAAATCTGATTGCACATTTAAGAATGAATGAATGAAACATTCTAATTCTTCATTCTAAGCTTTTTATTTATAAAATTAATTATAAAAGTCACATAATTATAATTAAGCATGTTTGTATAATTTGTGATTATTATAGCTGTAAGTATAACTATACACACACACACACACACACACATATATATATGTATATACTTATACACAAACACACACATTTAAAATATTTAATTATATTATTTTATATGATGCGATTTTAGATCATTTTTACAATAATTTTTTTAACAACTTTTATTTTTAAAACTAAAATAAAACTAATTAATATTGTATATAATTACTTTAAATCCTAATAATTGATTATTTTGTTCCTGTTTATTTGTTTTGCTGTCTATAACTAGTATTTACATTAATAACTAACATAACTATATCATTTATTAGAGTTATTAATTATTTTCATTCTGAATTTAAATATATATTGATGAAAAGCTCTAATTGGAATCCCATGTAAAACGGTTGGACAAAACGAAAATTGGACAAAAAGAATTTGAAATGGCATGGTTGCATCAACAAATGCCTTTTGATATCAGTTTTGCGTTTGTTAACTCTTTCGAGTAGGTTTCCGGTTGGATTTGGTGTAAGGCATATTTCCAACATGATAGAGCATTACATTTTAGCAACAGTCCTCAGATATTTCAATTCTTTACCTTAGTAATATGTAACTGAAGTAAGGTAATAAAAAAACACCAATATTTACAAATGTCAATGCATGTTCCAGGGTCACTCAGTGGACATTTCTCTTTGAAACTGTGACAAAACAGTGCTGCACAAAATGTGCAGAGAGGTACATATTTTTTTATGAGATCAGGTTGAGTAGACCATTGTACCTCTAGTCATTTTCAGACCTAAATCATATAATTTCTGAAAGTGCTGGTTTGCTAATTTTACTTATTTTATTATTATTTAGTGTGTATTTGTGCTCAGGGAATGTTAATTTTGTGCTCTGATGTTAATATCACTTGATATACCAAGAACGTAAAGTATACACAGTGACATTATTCAAAAAGACAGAACTGTAAAAAGTTTCCTTTGTGTGTAACACATAAAAAATGCACGTCGATGGTGTTTGATCTAGGCCTTACCTGCAGCTTTTCCCCACCATAAGCAGTTTTAAATTTCAAATGTACTTTAAATAATAATTATGTGAAATATGACCCAGAAAATGTAGCATTTGGTTTCCTCAGTTCAAAATCCACTCTTCAGTATACGTTATCTTCAACGTTGTGTCTGTTGGTATAATTAAGGTCTGCTTAAGTGCACTTTATGTATTTGTCCTGCGCTCCAAAGCCCTCCATTGATCTACGGTTACAGCCAGTCAAACCACAGCCAAAGCCTTTACTAATCCATTCTGGGGTTCCTGCAGAGAAACGGATCCAGCACGGTGGGAAACCATCACTTCCTATTTGGCCTTTCGAGGATGACCGATCCCTATAGTCTGTCTTCTCTTTTCCTTGGCTCAGTGAAAATCACTTTATGACAGGGTCCCAGCACAATCGCGTTCACCGCTGTCTGACCGGTGCTGGGTCTGGCGTTAAGTCGGAGTGAACGCTCTGCTTTCTTCATTCGCTAGTGATCAGAAACTAAATGCCTTCAAATAAAGAGATTGATGTTGGCATGTGAAAATGGTGCAGACCTAGCAGTTATGTGGCATAGTCAAGCTCACTCATGTAATTTCACTGGGAATTATTGATTCATTTTAAGAATTGAAGTGCGCAAATTGCATTCAGAAAATATTGTGTGCCTTGTTATTCCATGAAAGTGGATATTCAGAAACGTATTTTACCAGTCCTCACTCGTCAAAACCAAAGAAAACTTGTCTTCTCATATCCGTATCCTTAAGAAACCCAGACATAAAGTTGAGTTCTCTAACTCTTCTTTTTATCTGCGTTTCATAAGAGAAACGAATCGTATGGTGTCTCTGGAGCCGAGAGGCTTTAAGTGACTCAGTGGCTTGAGATAGAAGGATTTGAATCTATAGGGTGGGATTTTTTGTTCAAAGTGTCACATTCTTATCATTAAGTCTCTCTTCCCTTATCAGGCCATGCAAATGTTTGAAGGCCATTCCTTTTTTAAATATTTAAAATGGCTTGTGAAGTGAAGGTTAAGCATTCAAACAGAATACTTGTTCCACAAAGAATACTGACTACCTGCATTTATAGGTTGAGTTATATATATATATATATATATATTTAAAACAGAGTTATGACTCATCTTGGAGGATCTGCAACAACTTCAAAATCTAATATGGCTGCTCAGTGCATCAAAATAAGTTTATCTGAATTTTAATAAACTCAGTGGTGCACAAAATACCATTCAACCTCTATTTGTGGACATGATTGTATGGCGTTATCTGTGCAACATATAGCGTTTTATGTATTTTTAATCAACTGGTATTACTAACAATGGATGCTTCCATCTTGGTTTTTCGACTGGAAATCGGTCTACTTGGGCATGTCAACATTCATACCTCGAATCAAACACAGCATAAGACTGCATGCAATTTCAGATGCAGCCTCAGTAAACCTGAAGGCCTTGTTTAGCTGGAGGCACAGTACTTTACATATCTCAAGGTTTAGGGGTTTTGGGGTCATGGATGGGGTTTTGGTTCCTTGCCGCTGTCGCCTTTGGCTTGCTTAGTTGGGGCCACCTAATTTCTAGTGATTACCTTCGTTTTGATTACAGAGACCCTCTCTGCATTTAATACATACATATTGAATCTCATCATTATACATTACCATCACTCTATTCTCCTATTTAATAATTTTCAGTGCTTTGCAACAATCCGGATTGTTAAAAGTGCTGTATAAAAACAAACAAACAAACAAAAAAAAATACATGCGTTGAATTTCCCTCGCTAACTTCCCTATGTCTCGTACATTGCACATGTGACCATGACTGGTGAAGCCCTTGGAATATGCTGAGTTGGGACATCCTAAGCCCTTGATTACACTGAAAACCTCTTTTGTCAACATTCTTTGTCAGATTTATTTAAACAAACAGTCAAGAAAGGATTTGGAGATCCAGTCATGTCTAATATCCTATTGTAAACTGTGCATGCAGAAAATCGTCTCAGGGTTATGAATATAACCCCAGTTCCTTGAAGGAACGAGACACTGCGTTTTGACGCAGTGTTCAGTTCCTGGAAAGGAACTCCTTTTACCAATATTTAAAATGTAAGTGTTTTATCCAAATGAAAGGATCTTGGGAGACTCTTTTCTACCATCTTTTTCTATTTTATTCTGTGCTTATGCAATGACACTGATCACTGGTGCCACTGGTGAAGTGTTCTGGATATTGTTTATCAATTCTTGTCACAAACGTGTACTTTTGTTATTGTCAAGTCATGTAGTCCTTTTCTTTATTTAGTCAAACAAGTTTACATATTAAGTCATTAAGTATTTTTACACTATGAATGTACCATATGTATCCAATATGTTTTTAAAAGATGCAGTGCTCATGGAAATCTTGCTTGCTGACATGTGTATTCACATCTCACAATAGATGATGAAGTTTTCATTTGAACTAAGTTAGATTTTTTTACTCTGAGGCAGAAACTTTTATTTTTGGTGTACTTTGATGGAGGCAAGATTTTTGCCTAGGGCGCCTCTTTGTCATGATGGGCAGAAGGGGCTTTGGAAAGTGTTTGGAAAACCTGTTTGGAAATTGCATCATTTTGCAGTTCCCTTTGGTGCTACTGGCTGCAAGGAAAATACCCAGTTTGTTTTCACCTTTTAAGTGAGCAGGGTGCATTTTTACAGTTGTCTCAGCTTCCTGTTGATTTTTTGTATTCATACTTTCCCAGCTCATTGAGAGTGTGAGTAGCTGTCATACACAGTGAGATATTGTAAACCCGAAAAAACAGAGCATCCTGAAATGGATTTTATCTCCACCATGTTTTACCGGTTGGCGTGTAACTGCGGGGAGAAGTGTGTTTATCAGCATTGTCTCTTGACACAGTCGTCTCCGGCTGCACCTTCAGTGGTGATGGAGTCAATCATCCATGACCTTCGACTACACCTTCCTCTGTCTCTCTCTCTCTCTCCGGCATTATCTTTCTGTCTCTCTGTACAGCTCAGCTTTGCTGCTTTTTTACGCCATAAAGTATAAATAGAAATGTTCTCAGTGGCCATCTGCCTGTTCTCATTGGCCAGTGCGATGGGTCAGATTATGGGATCTGTGTAGACATCCAGCAGGACGGCTTTTGCATCTGTTCCAGTCCACTTTTTGACCACGTGCATACAGATGTGCTGCTCTGAGCTACACATTGGGGCTCGTCTCTTGAGCTGTGGATTTACTAAAGGTGATACGGCTGATGATTGTGGGGAATAGTGTATTTATGTGTGTTTTGTGGGCGTTGTCGGTATTCATCAGGAGGATTACACTCTGGGGCGGATCAACGTTTCCACAAAGGGTTCATGGAAGATTACTGGCATAATCTAAGCAAAACAACGACACTTTCTAGAGTCTAGGTCTTAATAGGAATTGACCCCCTACCTGAGCATGAACTAATGTGACTCAGAGGGATATTTATTGCCTGATGTGCCAGAACTTAAGAGTTTGAATCTCATTTGTCAGACTATTTTTAAAAAGGGTATGGAATTAAAATAGCATCTGTTTGCTAGTAGATGTATGTGGGTCATTGACGAACCAGAGTATCTAAGACTGCAATATATTCTTAAAATCTAGTTTAAAATGTTCTAGAAATGTATTCTTTGTTTTAAAATTTTGGTTTAATATTGTTTTCCGAAGGTTTTATACCATTTTCAAGAAAACCCATTCATTTAATTTGCATGTGGTGTAACTACCAATTAAGTAAGTTATACCTAAATATTTAATTTTAATTTTTAAAATTAAAAAATATATATATTTTTTATTTGTTTGTTTGTTTGATTATTTGGTGTTTTGTATATAAAATTCTGAATTAGTAAAAAAGTCTTTACACATTTGGTAGTCGCACCACATGACATTTTGTGATGATGAACTAACATTTTATTGTTTAATAAAGGTGTAATTATTTTATATTTTAAGATAGTTACTAAAACTGATACAGGGATAACAGTCTAAAAGGGGGTTCACTGTATGCTGTATATTTGCATGTTGGCTGCACCACATAACTTGATTTAGCAGACTAAAATTTCATATATAATTTCATATATTAATGTAAATAATTTGTGAATAATTAAGACAGTAGTCCAAATTTTATTGTCAGATCAAATGACTTTGATGACCACACCACATGACGTTTATTGATAAACGTTTTAAATGTAATTTTAAATAGTAAGCAGTGATTTTTTTTCCAAATGAAATTAAAAAGCAAGGAGTTCATTTTTTTTAGAATGATGATCATGTTTTCAGAATATTTATATAACATTTCTTTTTTTTTATGCCCCTCAATGATCAACAATAGCAGCATACACATTGTATTTTAAATGCATTTTCACTTTTCATTGGATTTTATATAATGTTTTAATTAGAAATGAGAAAATGGCTCATGTTTCTCTAACAGCTGTGTGTGGGGCAGTGCCAGTCAGCTACTGTATGATCACAAATATCACTGTTTAGTCATCATGTAGACATTTTTTGATGGAATATGTAGAGTGAAATTCGATTCAAATAGGTATAGCAACATGCATGTACACTGTACACAAGGACTTGTGCCATAGAAGCAATAATCGAGTGGGAGCAGGATAGAGATAGAGGTAAAGAGAGAGTCTGCCCCAGCTGCTCTTCAATCACATCCTGTCTGGCCTGGTTACTTAATGCCGATCATATGATTTAATGCTAGATTAAGCACATGCTTGACAGCTAAAATAACCCCTTCTTTTAGCTAAGAGTCACTCAGGGTTTATTGGCCTCCAACAGCTCTCAATCTGCCTCTACTGCTGAATTTTCACAGAACCATTCCAACAAAGCACAATCCAAATTACCGCAGGAGATGCTTTTTACCCCTTTATGCTTTTGACCTGTTCTATGAATGCAATGCCACCTGATCAGCATGTGAAGCACATTGGCCAGCATCTAGGAATGACTTGAAAACCATTAACAAGTTTGAGAACTGCTTTCCTGCACCTGATCTCGATTTCCACAGTTTCAAGCAGTGCAAACAAGAAGCCTTTTAGAGTAGAGTAAAACTAATCCTACCCGCCTCCCCTTATGTAGCAGTGACTTGATTGCTACTATGCAGAGCACACAATGTGTAATCGACCAGAGGATCTAACACTGATGAGTCAACAAACATCGTTATGCAATACAATTGTTTAAGTCATGTGCTTCTTTGGGTTTTCTGTAGCTTGTATTTGTGTTCATGTTAATCTATAGCTCATTGTCTATAAGAACATATAACTTTATTTGCTGCTCCAATAAAGGGATATTTCACCTAAAAATCAAAATTCTGTCTTTAATCACTTACCCTCATGTTCCAAACCTGTAAGACCTTCGCTCATCTTCAGGACATGAATTTTTTATGAAATACGAGTTTTCTCACCCTGCATAGACAGCAATGCAACTGACATGTTCAAGGCCCAGAAAGGTAGTAGGAACATAGTTAAAATAGTCCATGTGACATCAGTAGTTAACAATATGTATGTTACATATGTTATATATATATATACATATACAACTTTATGATGCATTCATATCTCACTATGTTACTTTTATTTGACCACCAATATATAACCTTTATACTTAATAATAAAAAAGTAAGCTTAACAACTTTTCATATATTCCTCATCAGTAGTGACATTAAAACACATTTTAGGCTTAGCATTAATAAATTTGCATCGTGCACAAGTGATACTCTTCTTTGAAGTACACTTGTAATGGTTCCACTTTAGCACAATCAAATTTTAACGAAGGGGACTGGGGCACGTGGAAAACATGGTCATACAGGCAGGGTCAGACATCAGCAAACAGAAATGGTGGAGGCAAAACACAAGAATAGTCCTGAGAGATAGCAAGGGTCAGAGGCTTTGGATAATCAGACGGGACGCGGCATGGCTTCGGCTGATTTGATGGGACGTAAAGTGGCTCTATACGGTCATCAGACATGTGACGTCACTTTGGCAGTCTGGCTTTGACGTGATGAGAGTCGAGCAGATCCATGATGAGGTGACCATAAGCGATGACTTGACCTGGTGGATGAAAAGTGATAGTGACTTGGCTTGAATTGCTCAGATCAGTGATGACTTGACTTGAACTGTAAGGATCTAGAAAACTTGTACTGAACTTGTGAGGGTCTGTGGTGGCCAGACGTGACCCTGGACAGTTGCTGGGGATGAGACGTGCTTCTGGACGATTATTAATGATTTATCGCGACTCATCAAATCAGCGGAGATGTGAATAAACTCTGGAAGATCAGCAGTAAGGTGACGAGACTCTTGACTGGGCTGGTGAAGATCGACTGTAAGATAAACAATGGCTTGACTTGTGAAGATCATGAAGATCAACAGTAGCTTGGATTGGTGCGGGTGTGTCCGCCATTGTAACCTTTTGTGAGTGCAGACTGTTACATCCACCATCTTGGGAACACAATCCGCAGTTTCGATAGCCGACACAAAGTCATGTTTCTCCTCTGGAACACCCAGAGTAAATAACAAGCCAACTGATAGTAAAGCATAGTCCATAAGTTGAGCGAGTGATGAGCACGGGCCCTCGCGTCTAAACTGAGACTGATGAGGTTGATTGATACCATCACAGAAGATCTTGATTTAAATAATGTCCGGTTAATCAGAATAGTTAGCAATGGCTTGGAATTCACAGATATAGTTATCTAGGGATCTTGTACCCTGCTTTGGGGTGGATAATATTCGGGTTGTATCCATACCCGACCAAGGTTCCTCTGGAAAGCTGCTGGATCCTTGTATGGCAGAGTATTCTGTAACAAAGGGGACTGGGGCGCGTTGATCCAATTGCAAAGCTTTATTGGAAAAAATAAATGGTCAGGTTTGCATCAGCAAACAGAAAAGGCAGTGGCAAAACACAATAATTGTTCTGAGAGATACTTTACCAGAAACTTTATCCAGTGGGAGCAAGACAGGGCAAAAATTTAGAAACACAGCAGAGGTCAGTACACAGAGAATAGTAAACAGGAAACACAGGACAGGACAGGACTAGGAAACTGGGAAATGCTTTGTGTAAGGCTAATTCTATACTCCGTGGCTAGGCTACAAGCACAGACACGAGTTAACAAGGGGTAGGAGCCAATGCTGAGGGACAGGTGAGCACAGAGACAATGGGTAACAAACACTACACAATTAGTCCTTACACCAGGACAGAGTTAAACAGACAGGGTAAAACAAAGATAGCAGTCTGGGGTGGAGTGCCCTCTGTTGGAGTTCATGGGCACTCCAGTTGGCCATCGTGACACATGTATATACTTTGCATTGCATCTTAGTTTAACTTTAGCACTACTTTCACAGAATAAAAGTGCATTAAGTACACAATTTGTTGTTATAATTTTGCAGGCTTTAAATATACAAGTTTAGAATAGTAAAAGTAAAGTATGATAGGAAAATATTTTTATTAAGTACATACATATGTAAAAGTATTTGTAGTATACTTAGAACTTAATTTACAAATATTTTAGTGTATGTATTTTTTCACTAGGGCTGGTATTTTCCTTTCTTTATTTATTCCTTTCACCCAAGCAAATGTTACTTTTGTGGCTTTTAGTCGATTTCTTTTAGATTGTAGGTCACTTGTACACTGTAATTTTGTTAATGATACAAGCCTCTCATGTGGTATTTTAGTTCTGCGCTGGCTGAGCAACTGTTGTTAAGATGAATGGCAATGTTAACAGCCAAGTTCTTTCAGGTATTATAGACCTTCTTTATCAGTACAGGAAATAAAACTGCACTCGTCAAACCATTTTATTGGGCATAACTACATGTGCTAACAGTAGCTCAGTATCCTTGCAGAGTCAGACCAACTGTTCCGTTGCCAGTAACTTTAGTTGTTATGGAGCTATAACACAGCATACTGAAAGAAACATTTTTTTACAAGAATTTGTATGAGCTTCATACCCAAATCATACAGTGCCATGTCGAATATGGGAAAGGGAAGTTACAGCTGTGTCACATTGGAAGTGATAAGACCAGAGGCAGAGTATCAGACGTGGTGAATCTGTCCATGAATCTGCAAACACAGAATCTGCATGAGAAGCGCGTGTGCGCGCTTGCTGGTGTTTACACAGGGCTTTATTTCTGAGTTAGCAAACAACTGACATAAGGTATAATTTTCTCACTGTGAACGTGCTTTGTTTTCAGTTAGCATCCAGATCTATCTAAAAAAAAAAAAAAACTTTATTTTTAAACGCAATCAGCGCCACAATGTTAATGTGGGAGAGAAGTACTTTGAAGTAATGTGTAAAATATGTTAATGACTCTATGTCTGCAAATGTAATTCTGCTTTTATATCCTTAAGCATAAGTGATTTATTAGTAATAGTATCATTAGTATTATTTTATGTAATAATGTAGCTAGTTTGTAGCTGAATCGTTATGCTATTTCCTGGTTGCCTTTTCTAGGAAACCACTTTAAAAGAATTCAAGCTTGATATGAGCACTTCAGATACGTAGATCTCTGGGCAGATTTACATTTTATTCATTTTTACGCAATGGAAACGTTTGAAAATAAAGGTTGCTTTAAAAGGATGACATTGATGGTTCCATGAAGAACAATTATAAATGAAACCTTTCCAATAGTGTTATTTCAACTTCCCTTTTCATAGATTTGAACCATTTTGTTGAACCATAGTGACACGGGATTCGAAACAGAGCTCCTTGCCTCTCAAGTACAGCCTCTAGTGTTCATTTCTTGCAGTGATATGTACTTATCGGTATGTATTTCGTGTATTCTCACTAAAAAGTGCACCAAGGTACATTTATGCTATGAGACCAGGTAATATAGTTTACTGTAAATGTTATTCACACAAAGAAAATAATACATATAAGGACTTGTCACTAAGAGATTTTTTGGGGGAACCCCCCAAAAAAATATATATAAAGGTTATTCTTTTCCGAAATAAACTTGTTGCTTACCATTTCATTCCATTCCATGCCAATATGGTTCAGCTGGTAGGGATATGGTTTCGTTTTCCACTGTGAGGCCTGCTAAAAAAAAGGAGAGTGTATTGGTTGTGCGCCAAATTGCAAGTGCCATTTTACTTTGGTATGCAACTACCCAAGGTAATTGCAACGTTTTATCTTGCATTTCAGATTTTATTAAAATAATAAAAACTGAATTCTAACTTTTCCCCCTTGCACTTCAGTTCATGTCTCACAGTTCTACATTTATAGTTCACAATTCAGATCTTTCTCTTAGTTTTAAAATTCACAATTTTCACTTTTTTCTCACATATAAAGTTGAAATGTAAACTGTAAAAAAAGTCAGAATTCACAGCTTATATCTCATAATTCTGAGCAACAAATCACAAGAAATAAGAATCGTTAGCTTAAAAATATACAGTTTATTTATTTATTTTTATCTGTAATAAAAATGGGCAAATGCCAAGTTCAAGCCAAGGTCTGATGGGTCGTTCATGCAAACTGATGATATTCACATTGTTAAACTGCTTGGTGTAAGCTGATAGCTTGAGTGAGCGCTAGTGTGTTTGACTCGTTTCTTCCGGTATATATGTTTTAAACTCTGGTCTTTAATCTTTGATATCTGAGATTTATTTTGTCTCATTATGTTTTATTTAAACACAACAACATACAAACTCCTTTCAGTCAGGTGACTGTTCCTCTAAAAACCTTCACCTCCACAGCTTCACTGTATAGACCTGCTCCAGGTTATCATATTTGCTATTTGTGTAGCAGCAATATGTCTTAATACTTACAGTACTGTATCTACAGTATGTATGAACAGTAGAAGGTTCCTGTACTTGCTTTGCAGCGGCAGCAATAATCTACAACAGCAATAACCAAAAGCCGCAACAGTTCAGCAGCAGTGTAGCAGATCTATTCTGCAAAGACCAAATACTTTAAAGTGGTTGTATGATGGGATTTCAAATTTTCCTTTCTCTGTAGAGTGTTGCAAGCTGCATAAAAAAGATCTGTAAAGTTTCATGTTTGTGCTTCCAAAACATGACCTTACTAAATCAGTGGTCAAATTGTATTTACAATACTGTTCCAGAACAGTTCAACACAAATATTAGAGTGTGTTCACCACATTTACAGAGGAATGACTCCTAAATCCTGGAGAGCAGTTTATGCTGACTGTGCACAGAGACCATAACGTGGAACAATTATTACCTCTGCAAGAACAGTCGGGCGTTTCTGACTCAAAGCCTTTAAGTAAGTTACGTTTTCTTATTAAAATAACTGGCTACTTTCTATTCAAACACGAGTTACAGTGTGTGGAAAATAAATGTTTCTTGCATCGTAAACCACATAAACACATTGCATTACCAAATACATAAACTAATGTTATTTTTAAGCAACATCATATGACCTCTTTAACATTGATATATCCATTACAATGCTGACATTTTCAGAGAGTTTTCAAGATAATCAAGGAAAATGGCACATGTAAAATGTTTCACACCATATATATCTAGCTGAAATGCTTATGGAGAGCTTATCATTTAATTTAGAGTAGAACATGGAAATTCCAACCAGGAAATGGCATCATGATAAGGCTACAAACTAGTGGGATTATTACACTTTTAAAAAATCGCTTATCACTTATTTAATGTGTGAATTACAATTGCAGGCCTATATTCATTAACATATTTTGTGCATTACTTCAAACTACTACTACACCATATAAACGATGCAGTGCTGATTGCATTTAGAAACAAATGGATATTCCAAATTGCTGCAATTGAAACAATCAAATTCTTGCGAAAGAGAGGGAAAGACAGTATTGTGAGATATAAAGTCAGAATTGTAGGATAAAAAGGTTTTTTTTTTTTTTTTCTGTTGCGGAATCAGCCTTTCATACACATCTTTGACTTCTCCCCAATTGTAAAATCCGAAAAGTGATCGTTTGTTCTCACGTACATGTTTTTTTTCTCTCTCATTCTCTTCATTCACAGTCACTACAATTGGATGGATGATAATGAGTGGGTTGCTTGGTAACTACAATTTGTGTGGCATCTCCCAAATAACACCTCACAGTCATTAAGTAATTTATTCTGAGCACAAACCGTTTGGATTCCCTGGTCTCTTTCTCTCTCTCTTTCTCTCTCTCTTGCATATAGCTGGCAATAGCTCAAACACTGCAGAGCATGAGAGGCTGGTCATGTGGGCATTTTGGCCACATGCTTATGCATACAGTGACTGCGCGGGGGAATAATGGGGACGGCTCAAATTAAACAAAAAAGAACAAGAAAAAAGAATAAAAAAACAACAACTTGGTCTGCAAGCTGTCGCCATTGTGTGTGGGTAAATTCTATTTATATCATATTATATTAAACCACAATTAAAAAATATCTTGCAAACAAGAGTGCTTTTCTGTGTTTATTTTTTCATTGTCCGATTAGTGTGATATATACTAAATATACAAAATTTGTGTTGTCACACAACTATATATATATATATATATATATACACACACACACACAAAAACTGGCATTATTTTCACAATCCACACACAGTTTATTTCGGATGCAATTACAATTAATTATTATAATTACCTTTTTTTTCTTTTTTATGATATACTACTATTTTTTAGTCCTTACATGAACCATATTCATTGTCCAGATCTTCTTTTTGGCATTTAAGCACATTTTTACTAAAAAATGATATTTTGAAATCTACAACTTATTACAATAAGCTATAATATACATCTGTTTAACATGAGCTCCAGTCCTGAATTTTGAAGTCACTCATTGTGAGAATACCAAACAGCAGCTATGTTAGATCTCCTGCAGTTTCCTGCAATGATGAATAAAAAATGTCCAGAGGAACAACACTGTTTACTGCAGCTAAAGTGATAAAAATATATTTGTGTTATGAAACTATTGCTCACCTGTTCAATGCATTAGAACACGCCGTTAGAGGAGGTTTTGTGTGTATGTGCACAATACATTTTGTACACAGTCAGTACTCCTTCACAATTTCCTTTTAAGATGAATAGTTGGCATCAGTCTCCGTATGTAGGAGGTGTTGAGATTTCCAGCATCACTTTGCTACTACAATCTTGGTGTTACTGCATCTACCACACATTGAGATCATGCAAAGGGTGTATGGTTTCAGAAACTAGCAATTTTGGAAATGTTTTGATCAAATCATTTATTTGAAAGCATAATTAGCAGGCATTCGAACTCCATCAGTGTGTTTCATTAAAGCTTTTTGGGGGATTTAAAGGGCAAAACAATATATCTCTTACTCTTATACATATTGTTGTTACAAAAATGATGTTATATAATTCCTGTTACCGAAGTACTTAGTGAAGTGAAAAAAGTGTTGTTACCAATGTCCTGTTACTCATTTGTAATTACACATACCATTCTGGGGGTTGTTACATGTGTGAAGTTACAGAAATATTACACTATGTATTACACTATTATTATACTATGTAGCAATGTGTACCTATGCTGTGGTTACATACTAGATACACAGTTACTATGGAAGCACACAGTTATTAGGGACACTTAATATAAAGTGGGACCACACAACTCTTTGTTCTCACGTTCTTCCTGAACTTCATCTGCAGAGATGTTCACCTGCCTGAAGAATCTTTCAGATACTACTCTATTATTTGCTATATCTCATGTAGGATACAGAGCATCTATCCCACATGAGCATCTTCAGTGCTTGTCCCTTTCAAACTTTCCAGAGTTGCTAACCATTTCACGGCTGCATGCTTGCTATTGTTGACAAGGTTGCATTTCAAAAGGTTCCCGTGGGCCAAGAGCCTTGAAGAAATGTAGGTTTGGCTGTTTCCATTGGATGATCAAAGGACAAGGGTTGTTGTGACAAGATTGTCTGAATGCGACAGCTCCTGGATCACAAGCCCTCAAGATCTGGATTCCCTCAATACCGCAGCCATCACAAGTTGCCACTTGTAGCGGAAAGCCTGACACCATCTGATGTCTGACTTCTTAGTAAGGGGGTGAGAAAGGCAAGCGTCACATCTGCAGTAACATCTCCTCCTGCTTTCTGCCGCTTATCATCACGTTTCCTCCACGGAAGCTGACTGTGACCCATCGCACCTTTTGAAGCTTCCACATCGCTGTCTTTTTCACAAAAAACAACCAGCAAATAGAGTTCCCCCTGAGGTGTGATGCTCCAGTAGAGTCTACTTTGATTGTATTCATTATTAAACACAGCGTATTGTTTGTGAAGCTTTGACTACAAAACTTTGGCATAGTACAATTAGTATCTGAAATAATTGTAACAATGAGATACTATTACAAAATAAATATATGTGGGACACAAACTTAAAGTGCCCCTATTATGCCATTTTAAAGGTGGCTAATGTTGTTTTATGAGTGTCTTAAAACAGGTTTATGTGTATGCAAGGTCAAAAACAGCATTTTTTTGCCATTTTTTATATATAAAAACTCAGGGAAAAATGCTTTTTTCTTTGCTTGATTAATACAATGGATACTTGTAAGCACCAGCACCTCTATAAATAACTAGATTAATGCCATGTGATTTTCTTTATAGGTGCAGATAAGTAGGTAGCTTATTTTTTTTTTATCTCCTTATATCTGTTGCTTTAATACAAAACAACTTTAACCTTGGTTTTCAGAGTCGGCTCCAATGTCCAAAGTACCATAGAAAGAAAGAGCTGTCATTTTTTTCTTGCTGGTGTTCTTTCTGACCGTAGTGCAGAAGTGCAGCTTAAAGGAAGAGACAGACATGGAGAAAAGTGAGAGGAAGGGGGTAAGTACTTTCAACTAAACTTTATATTTCTGCCAAAAGAAAAATTTCTGAGAAAACAATCAACAAACAGTATTTTGGGCCTTTTAAAATATATATCAGCTGCTTCCATATAACTTAATTTTATTTCTATTTACATATTTTCTAAATGAATGCAATTTTACAGAGAGTCACGCTGATCCTGGCTGCAGCTTCTCTGGTTGCTGGATTTGGCTCGTCTTTTCAGTATGGATACAATGTGGCTGTGATCAACTCACCTGCCCCAGTACTGACTTTATTATATTATAATATATTACATTATATTATATTCAAATGTAACCATTATCTCTGATATATCCTGATAAAAGGAGATGCAGCTGTTCTACAACCAAACATATAAGGATCGTTATGGCACAATGTCAGACAATCTCATGACCCTCCTGTGGTCCGTAACTGTGTCCCTGTACCCACTGGGTGGGTTTTTTGGATCTCTCATGGTAGCTCCATTGGTGAACAAATTCGGGAGGTAATTTCCTTTAAATTGTAAAAGAAATGTGTTGTTTTTGGCAATACATTACATTGAACTCCATCATCACTCTCGCTAACCGAGGTCTTTTTCGTACAGAAAAGGCACACTCCTGTTCAACAATGTGTTTTCTATTGTTCCTGCTATAATGATGAGTGTAAGTAAAATGGTGGGGTCATTTGAAATCATCATTGTCGGACGCTTTTTAGTGGGCATCTGTGCAGGTCAGTAGAATATTCCGTCAGTTTGGATCAGCTGTGTGTTTAAGCATGACAGGATGTGACTGTGTTTTTCAGGCCTGTCCTCCAACGTGGTGCCCATGTATTTAGGAGAAATCGCACCCAAGAATTACAGAGGGGCCATCGGAATAGTCCCGCAGCTTTTCATCACCGTCGGTATCCTTGCTGCCCAAGTGTTCGGGATTCGCAATTTCCTAGGAAATGCGACAGGTAATTTCGCAAAGCATGGGATTTTTGTCGATTTCATTTTAATGACATGCTGTAGCATTGCTGTGCTGTTGTAGTGGTGTTTGGAGAAACGTGCTCGTGGTGATGTGTAATGTTCTCTCTCCAGGTTGGCCCATCATGTTGGGCTTCACAGGGATTCCAGCTGCCATTCAGCTGCTGCTTCTGCCTTTCTTCCCCGAGAGCCCACGCTACATGCTCATACAGAAGGGGGATGAAAAATCTGCCAGGAAAGGTACAGAAATAGCTATTTTGGTCTTCCATGTCAGACCACACAAAGAAAATGTCAGTTTCGCAGTTGGAGGTTCACCAATGATAAAATGATCAAGATTGTAGGGGTTTTATGATGCAGCAGAGCATGCTTTATCAATTGGACTTACGCTTATCATCATTTTTTATTGAAGTGATAACCTTGTTCTCGTAAGCACCTCAAGGTTTTATAATTGCTGTTGAATTACAATAATAGTAAATCTTAGTTTAATCCAAGACTTGGGAGATATTTAATAAATAAAGACTCTGATGTGTTTTAGGGCTGCAGAAGCTGCGTGGCTGGGAGGATGTGGATGAGGAGCTGTGTGAGATGCGTGTGGAGGAACAGTCAGAGCAAGCAGAAGGTCGACTCTCTGTGCTCAACCTCTTCACCTTCCGCTCACTGCGCTGGCAGCTGCTGTCTGTAATCGTCATGAACATGGGCCAACAACTGTCAGGAGTCAATGCTGTAAGCACACTGATGATTCTTTTCAATACAATTTTTCTTCTGAAAGCGTAAGTGTAGTGTTAAACGTTTTTAAATGTTTTGCTCAACTAAATCCTAACTTAAATCGGCTCTTCAGATTTATTACTATGCCGACAGCATCTATAGCTCAGCAGGAGTGAGTGACGAGGAGGTTCAATATGTGACGGTTGGAACAGGAGCAGTTAATGTCTTGATGACAATAGCAGCTGTAAGGCACTTGTTGTCTCTTTTTTTCTTTCCTTTTTTTTGACGTATTAATGCTTTTTATAACTCGGTACCACTCTATATAAAATTGATTTTCTGTTTGTGTAGGTGTTTATAGTGGAGAAATCTGGCAGAAAGTTGTTGCTCCTGATCGGTTTTGGTGTCTGCTGTGGAGCCTGTGTTCTTCTGACCGTAGCACTTTACTTCCAGGTATAACAACCCTGTTTATAATTAAATATAAACTAGAGATGCTCAATTTTGGATGAGTTAAATGTGGTAATGTTACAAATGTTTAGAAACGAACATTTAGATATATATCGGCTTACATGGTAAATTCCATGTGCTTAGTTTCCCTGATTTTACATTAGGCCAATATCTTAAGGTTGGTCAGCTGTTGAAAGTATTATTGATACTAGCTGTCAAATAATTAATCGCATACAAAATAAACCTTTTTTTTTTTTACATAATATATGTTTGTGTACTGTGTATATTTATTATGCATAGACAAATACACACACATACAGCATATATCTTATGAATGTACATTTATTTGCATGTACATATTTATTTTCATATAATGAATCATATGTGAATATATTTATTATATATTAGGCCTAACATTATTTTTCTTGTACATGCATGTATGTGTATATATATATATATATATATATATACACAGTACACATATACTATGTTAACAAAATCTTTTTATTTTGAATGTGATTATTTTTGACAACACTATATACAGTTATATGTAGTCTTCAGGGGAAAAAAATATAATTTCCATTCAAGATTCAAGTGTTGTTTTTTTTTTAAATACTTAAACTTACAAAGTATCATATTAATATAAAAATCTAAATATTTTTGTCTAATTAATGTCAGAGTAATACATACTAATTTATTTATTGGTTACATAATAATTAAAAGTTTATATGTATATATATTGATTTCTTGACCCCTAAAAGCAATAGGGATTTATATTGGAGCTGGTTGTTATGACTAATCAGATTCACTTAACTGAATAAGGGGGTTTCCTTTTGTGGCCCGTTATGTTTGTAGTAAATTCTTGTTTACAGACAGACAGGTGTTATAGGTATTGTAAAATATCAGTCCCAGCAGAGATTTTAATTTTAGAGCAGTGAATGTGCTGGCCTGACAGATTTGCCTCTTGGGTCTGTGTGAAATGCAAGGCTATAAGTGGTAGAATAACTGCTGCACATTCCACCCACAGACACTGCAATGGATGCCCTATGTCAGCATCGTCTGTGTCATTGTTTACGTCATCGGACATGCAATTGGCCCAAGTGAGTTCACACCAATCCCGTAGGGGCATATTGCAGATGCACAGGGAGGGGTTTGCTGCATCCCAATGAATTCACTCCCTCCCTTTCATTCGCTGTATTCCTTGGTGGGGAATGACAATAGATTTATGCCGCAGTTTCTGGGATTTTACATTAAAACCCTGGGAGAAGTGCATTTAAGTGGCAGTAAAACAGATTGTAAAAGCAGCACAGTGTTTCAAGCAATCTCTTTCTTCGCTGCTTATAAAAAGATGACGTGTCTGATGATATCCAGATTTGACAGCTTTTTCTGCATCCCTTTGCAGGTCCTATTCCTACTGTAATCACTACAGAGATGTTCCGGCAGTCTTCTAGACCACCAGCCTTCATGGTGGGGGGCTCAGTTCACTGGCTCTCAAACTTCACAGTCGGCCTGATCTTCCCCTTTTTAGAGGTCAGAGGTCAAACACCACCAGTTGTTGTTAATTTACCATACATTTGTTAATTAATTAAAGGAATATTTCACCCAAAAATGAAAATTGCTGCTGGAAATTTAC
>JAUCMU010000027.1:2362035-2377857 GCA_032275025.1 Enteromius treurensis | reverse complement strand
TTATAGGGGAAGCTGAGCTTCCCTTGCAGTCTTAAAGAAATCGCCACTGGTGTGTGTGTGTGTGTGTGCCTCTGAGGGAGAGAGAGCAGGAGAGATAGAGTATGTGCTGGCCGTACATAATAAAACATAATTTTATGGCAAAACATCCAAATGAGCTATTGTTGTTTATCACTGTATTTATTTGTTTGGCCAGTGTCATTGTGGGTTATAGTTATTTTGCTGTTGTAAGACCTTTGCAATAAAAGAAACAATTTGGAGATATGGAACTGTAAAGCGGGTCAAAGAGCTGCATGGAACTACGTTCACCATGCAGTTTCCGGAAAATAATTGCACACCTTAAAGCATTCATCAGCCAATCGGATTCAAGCATTCAACGGCCCCATAGTATAAATTAAATGGATTATTATATTACACCAATCATTTCTTACAGGATGCATTGCCGTCTAATTTACATTCATGAACCAATATTCATGTTCATTACTGTGGGTTAATAATTAATCCTGAGTATTTTTGAGCTTTCAAAGGTTAAATCTGTAAACATTGAGTTAAGGTTCTTATTTGCATACTTAGGAGGTCAGTAACATTGATGTCAGATGATTTGATAAAACGCAGGCCAGTTTTAATAACAGCTTGTTCATATGTAAAACTGTTGGTGTGAGAATCCACTCTGCCTGGTTCCTACGTTTTAATGTTGCTGTCAGATTCTGAAGTTCCTCGTGTGAAACATCATCACAACACATCATGTTAAAGCTTCTGCAACGGCACAAAATAAATGAATATTTAATGAGCTAGGCAGTGTTTATTTGTTGTTTTGTAAGCATTGGTTGTCGGCTGCTAAACAACTCACTGTAAAATTAGAAGTATTATTTTTGATCTGTAAACTGAAACCATTATCTATCTATCTATCTATCTATCTATCTATTTGTCTCTCTATCTCTCAATCTACTGTTATATCTATCATTCTCTTGACTGTTCCATTTTTCTATCAATGCTATTTATCGCTATTTATCTATTTATCTACCTATCTATATATTGTTCGATCTATCATTCTCTTGATTGCTCCATCATTCTGACAATTTAACATTTATCCTGTCATTCCTTCATTTTATTTAATGTCATCTCTCTATCGTTCTACCTTTCTATCTATCTATCTATTAGGGGTGTAACGATACGCGTATTCATATTGAACCGTTCGGTACGAGGCTTTCGGTTCAGTAGGCATTACAAACCGAACGATTCAGAGAGACAAAAAAAAAAAAAAAGAGAATAAAGTGTGTAAAATATAATGTTTTCAGTGCTAAGCTCAACAAGACAGTGAAAACGACGGGACAGGCTACGTGCTGACTGCCCTCCCATCCCCAAACAGACGAAAACTAGAAACACGCACATTACAAACTATGCGGCATTCAGGTAGGCATTTCCCTTTGCCAATTTTACAGTAACCAAATAAGTTGAATGGAATAATAAGCCAAGCACAGATTCTGAAAAAAATACTGTATTGATATTTGTCAAAAGACATGTGTACATCCCTTAAATAAAAGGACACCTCTTGCCCACGACCAATTTCAGCTGCATTTCAACCCAGCATCCAGCTGTTTAACCAGAGCTGCATCATTCCGTCCAAACACACTAAAATAATGTTTGTATTAGCGTTAATTATACTTAGGCATTAAATGAACATTAAACTTATTCTCTTAAGGGTACGTTCGCATGAAGCGTCTAAAAACATGTGGAAGACGTGAGGCGCGTTGCTTCCTTCACCAATTCAAAGTGCTTGAACGCTCGCGCTTCTGTAGCGTCTGCTTTTAGTAGGCAACCAGGAAGGCGTTGTCAGTTGCAAAATTATTTCTGCTTTGGATTTTAAACTATCTATCTATCTATCTATCTATCTATCTATCTATCTATCTATCTATCTATCTATCTATCTATTTATCGTTCTATCGTTCTATCGTTCTATCTACAGTGTATCTATCGTTCCATTTATCTACATTTGTCATAACTGAACATCATTTGTATGTCTGTCTGTCTGTATATCTGAATTTGTCTGTCGGTCCATTTGTCTGTCTGTCAAAGCTAAAATAAACATTCATGTAAGCTGAGATGCAACATCTCTCTTTACAAGTGCTGTGGACAAATCAAATTTTCTGTGTACAATTTTTCAGTGTTATGTGGAGCCGTACTCCGGATTGCTTTCAAAGGTGATGCACTGACATCGGGGCATGCATGCGAACACTCCCATCCAGAAACACAGTCCTCACACACCCCCATCCCCACCCACTGTGTGGTATTGACCCAGCCTCTAATGGACTAGTTTGGAGGGAGGACCACGTCTCCACGGAACACTTAGAGAAAAGCCGAACTCCACGTGCAAGTCACAGCGGAGCAGCTCAGCCGAGGTCTGAAGTGTGGGTGGGCACGATAAAGCCGGAATATCTAAGTCAAGCTGGGATCATTATCTCAGCTTAATGCACTCTCTGTTTGGCTTGGTGTGCTCCCACTTTTATTTCCTTCGAGAGGCTTGAGTGCCTTGTTTACTCGCCAATTACCACTGCTCCCTATCGTTAGACGATGGATCCTCTCAATTATATATTTTCTCTCATTTCATAAAGGGAGAAATGTAAATGGCGTGTGCCTGGATGCATATTGTATGCTGCGTAGAGCACAGTCTCCTCGAATCAAAGCAGTTTGGCATCCGAAATCACAAACTGAGCCCACGTTCAGTCGTTCGGCATCCCCCACTGAGAGTGTGCGTGCAATTTCCAGACTATGCCAGTTGGGCGCGAGCACATGTTCCAGCATGTTAGATTTAGCGCTGTTGAGTGGGCTGAACGCAGCTTAGAGACCCCGTAAAATCTAAATTTGAATTTAGTCTGTGTCTGTTAGCTTTGAAGCTATTTTATAAGCACTGAAACTTGATCAAAATTCACTTTACCACACTTAAAATGAACAGTCTCTTACTGGAACACAGAAAGAAAACTATGAATGACTCATCTCGTACTCTGTGTTTACAATTGTTTATTATGTAGATTGAAAGTGATTTACCACTGATCTTTGACAATAGATTTATCTGTGTGTTTGTCAGTCTTTCTAAACTTTTAAAATAGATGTGTTAAAAAGAAAACAACATTTCACAACACATTTTGTGATAATTGCGATTAACTCAACCGGTGTGTTATATCTCAATTTAGCCTCTTGCAAATTTATTCAAGAACTGCCAATTTTCAAAGATAAATGTGTGCGTAAATAAAGACTTATTTGTTATTTAAACATGTATTGTATACAGCAAGCTAAATGTGAAAGACAAGAAACCCTAAATGTTACAGGTGGGGGCAGTAATTTCTTGTAGCCAATGTTGATATTTGAAATCACCAAAACAAACACGCCCCTAATGCCATAAGGATCTCGCCCCTATTTTGATAGGGACATGCGGAAATGCATCGTAAGCCTTCTTTTGTTCTGCACACGTTTTCCCCTTTTGTTTGTTTGCTTAATGATAACAGCAATTCTGAAATGTGTCTCAATTGGCAAAATTTTGGCAAAACTGCACAGTGTGCAACTAGCAGAGACTTGAAAGAAACGTTCACTTAAAAGAGAGGAACTAACAGGAAACAATGAATGACCTTTGTTTTCAGAACAGCAATCTGCGGCAACTGTTTACACATAAGTGCTGTGGTTGTTAATGGAAAGATCAGACGGCGCCGTGGCCTGCGACACAACATGAGAATATTACTGGACACAGCTCTTTGCCTCTCTGTCTTTTTAACCTCACGCTGGGGCTCAACAGTACGGGCGGATAACACAGAGTCACTGAGGACAGGCCAAAAGTGAGTCAGAGTCTTGACAAAGAGATGCCTGTTCTCCCCAGGCAGCTGGGCTCATTCTGACGATGCGCTCAGGAGAGAACGGCCATGTACATAGACACTAATCTGCGCCTTGTGTCGTACTCGATGGAGGGAGGGGGAGCTTTGTGATCTAAAGCCGGTGTGATGAGAGGATATTGCATTGTTATGCTGAGCTTCTGCTCTATCAGCTTTGGAGTCAGCACATATTCCTCCTGCAAGAGGCATAGCCTATATATCTGTTGCATGCATAAGATCAATGATGGCACACATTTTAGACAACATGATTGTGTAATTACCAATTGGGTGAAAAAGAGTAGGGTGTTTCCTCAAACATAGGTCATTTTATTTCATGCGTTCATTTTTCTTAAAACTATTTAATAAGATTTCCATTTTTCTGCTAAATAAAGGCAATGTTTTGTATATGTATTTATTTACATGTTTACATGTCCTACCCACACTTCCATTATTACAATATATCAATAAATATATGCAATTTAACTATACTGTATATCAGCTTATAAGCCTACTTTTTCATATCACACACCACGTCATATCACTTTTTTTAAAGTCATTTCTGTGTCGTCACAACAATATATTTTATCATAATAATACGATTACAGGAATATAACATATTTAAGAAAATATTTAATTTATAATTAAATGTCATTTCCACAGACATATGGTGGCAATTACATTTGCATGTTCAGAAACAAATGACAAAAATGTCAATTCTCCTGTGACTGTATGCCTAAGACGTTGCAAATAAGCTAGTGAGGGTGTGAAAATCTGTTTTCTGATGTCCACAGGGCCAAAAGTGGCCATTGTTGAAGAAACACCCTGTAATAGAAATAGTTATTCATGGAACAAAATGTGCAGGCAATCGTGTCTGCACAAAATCATACAATATCTGAGTAAGAGGATTTTTTGACTTGGCTTTCTTCCCAGTAAGGGACATAAATGTCTAATTAAGAAGTTCTAATTAGGTTTGTGAAGTGGAGAGATCATCAGGGTGGGAAAACAGGAGATTAGAAGAGAGAGAGAGAGAGAGAGAAAGAGAGAGAGAGAGAGAGAACCCGGCAAATATCATCTCGTATATTAAGAAAAACCTTAAGCCATAATACCAAACAGCCACAATAGCCCTTTTGTTTAATTTTTTTTTTTCAAAATTTATCATTGCCTTCAGAGCAAACATTACTTCGACTCCACATTTTAAAAACCATCTGGAAGCATTTGGCAGCTTTATATGGATTTATATGGTTTTGATGGGGGGAGCGAAAGTTAAAGGAACAGTTCACCCAGAAAAAAAAAATATAAAAAAATACTGAAAAATAATTCACTCTTAGGCCATCCAGTAAGTAGATGTGTTAGTTTCTTCATCAAAAGTGATTTGGAGAAAGTAAGCATTACATCACTTGCTCTCCAAAAGATCCTCTGCAGTCAATGGGTCCTGTCAGAATGAGAGTCCAAATAGCTGATAACAAATATTGTGGTCCCACTTTATATTAAGTGTCCCTACTACTGTGTACTTCCATAGTAACTAAATGTGTATGTAACCACAGTGTAAGTGCACACCGGTACATAGTATCTACAGCTGTAATATGTGTGTAACTTCACACATGTAACAACCCTCAGAATGGTGTAAGTACAAATGTGTAATAGGACTAACAGCACTTTTTGGTAAATAATATCTTAGACTTTATATTAAATAGACAATTGCTATGGATTTAGCATGTAATTACTCTGATGTTACACAGCAGCGGGCAGAAAGTTAGGCTTTACATATAAATTGTGGTTGGTGTCCAGAATGTTACACTTTATATTAAGTGGGCAGTTCCTGTGGAGTTACCGTGTATGTACACTGGTATTACAGAGGTGCACCAACTCCACCCACAATACATATCCCCAAACCTACTACGCCCCCTGAGTTTTAAAACAAAAAGTGGTCCTAAAATAGGATTTATATTTTTGTTGTTAAAATCAAACACAAGCTCAACAAACCCCAGCTCAGTTTGCATAACTCCTACAGCATGTTCAACCTGAAACCTGAAGTAATTAAAATGGTGCAACCGACAGAAAAAAATTATTTAAGCAGCATTTGTTTGTGCAGCGACATGAATTTAGAAAATAAAAAAATTAAAAACTAACTGTAATTGTGCCAACTGTCCAGTGGGACAGCTATAACCACCAGCAATGCAAGAGGCAGACAACTGTAAAAGAAACACTTGAAAAAAAAAAAAACAAGGATTTGTTTCCAAAGAGAAAGGAGCTAAATATATTGCGTATGGCAGCTATTATCAAGAGTGATGGTAGGAGCGTTCAAACAGCGTGACACTTCTGGGTCGTTATTAATGTCCTCGCTCTTGCCGCATTCCATTTTCTTTTTTCTTCCATTTGTTTTGTGATGTGAAAAAAGGGGGTGCAAATTCGCTGTCTAGCTCTTGTTTTTGTCCCTGAAATGCATTGGCCTTCTTGTCCCGAGAGGCAAAAAATCCAGACAGACATGCTTTGTGTCTCGTGTAAATGTCCCTCCTCCCTTTCTCCTTTCACAGGTGGATGGAGTTTCGAAATCTGCAGCGCTGTCAGTTGTGGCTCTGAGCGCCAGATACTCTCATGTTCCTGGGCCAATGCCTCGAGTGTCTGCTCTCTGCCAGTCTGTCTACATGTAGCAGCCCAAATCTACAGCTATCCTCAGCGCTTACGCCACCAGTGGAGCCTTCATGAGCATCTCCAGCCATTCTACGCTTCTCAGATAGAGGTACACTTCAAATCACACTGCAGTGAGGAGTTTATGGAATAACGAACCCTAAATTTTCTTATTGTTTACTCACAAACCTGTATTACTTCAACAACAGGAGATATCTGGCACTGCTCTTCTAACCTGAAAGTGAATGCATTTCTGTCTGATACTTAATGACTGTTAAGTATCAAAAAGCACAATAAAAATGCATTGCTGGTAAAAGGTTATATATTAAATATGTAATATATATATATATATATATATATTTTTTTTTTTTTTTTTTTTAATATATATATATATATATATATATATATATACAAATGCAGCCCTGGTGAACACAAGAATAAAATATAATAAAAATAAATTAAATTAATAATAATAATACATCTAAATTTTATCCTAAATTTAACATCTAAATTATTAATGTAGTGTATCTTTAAGTCAGTTCAGTTTTCCTATGTGCTATACAGTATATATAGCACATCAATCAAAAACAGATAAATTAAGGTACTGCAATACTTAAGTTTAGGATCTCTTAACTTATATATTATAATAAACGTAAATGATACATATTATCATGCAAGTATAAGAAAAACCCTAATCCTAACTCTAAACATATAGTATGTAGTTAATATATATTACTTAAATTTAAAATTACACTGTCACATGGTCACCATAAAAATAAAGCCTTACCAAATAAAGTGCAACCTCGGTTTGTTTTATTAAATCATGCAAGGTTGTTACATATAACTAGCTACTCCCCAACACTGATGGTGTCAAAAGACATCGAAATTAGCACATGAATCATTGGGATTACTTTGATTGTGCTTTTGACAGTCACTGGTAGCCATCCACTTTCAATGTAGCAACTTAGACAGTCTTTCTTTTTTGGTCTGTGGAAGAAATAAATGCATGTCGGTTTGGAAAGACATGACTGTATTTTCATTTTTGTGTGAAATATTCCACATTGTCCTAGATATGGAATTTCACAGCTAACATGTCAAAGCAGCACAGATGGTGATGTTGGCAGCTGTCATGCCCTAACTTGATGAGACTCTGAGTGAGGTATCTTTATGAACATTCTTTGAGACATTTAGGTTTTATTTAGGCAAACAACAAAATTGGATTCTTTTTCTGTCTCTCTCTGTTTTTGACACATTCGACTCAAATCCATTTAGTTGTTTATAGTATGAATGAACAGGGTTTTTTTTTCTTCACCAGTTACACATTAAATTGATTAACAGAGACAGTTAAGTGACATTTATGATGTTGCAACATGTTCTATATCATCTAAATGCTGTTCTTTTTAACTTTCTATTCATCGAAGTAGCTGAACAAAATAAGAAAACACTAATAAGAAATGTTTCTTGAGAAGCAAATCTGAATAGTATTACTGAAGGACCATGTGAAACTGAAGATGCTGATGTCGAAAATTCAGCTTTGCATCACAGACTGATATATATATATATAGTAAATATATTACAAAAGAACTGTAATTTTAAATTGTAATGTTACTGAACTTTTGTGCAACATCTGCACATTTCGCTCCGGTTTCAAATAGAAATTCCCACAGAGTGGCGCTAAAACACAGGTTTAAAATGTGAACCCTAGTACGTTTTTAATAACGTTAACATAGGTACATATTGCTGTTTTTATAACATTAAATGTCAAAGGACTTGTTAGTTAATGCTCTGTCATGTTGGAAATATGCCCTACACCAAATCCAACCCTAAACCTACTCGATAGTTTTAACAAATGCAATCAAATGCATTTTTCAAAAAAAAAAATTTCAGTTTTGTTGAACTGTAGTTACAAATGATTCAAACCAGAGCTCCTCACCTCTCAAATGCATCTGCCTGAGCTACCGACACACAGTAATTCGGTTAACGAGGTGGCTAATTCGTATACATTGTATGACCTCACTCATACGACCTTGTTTGTACAGATTCATTTTTTTTTGCTAAATCGTATGTACAGTATTTTACGAGTGGCCTATTGGTATGAATTGGTACGAATGACCTACACCTAACCCTGCGCTTAAACCTACCCATCACTGAGGTTTAGACAAATTAGGTCATACGGATTTTTACAAATTAGCACAAATTTTAGTGCAAATTCGAATGCATACGAAAAACTCATTTTTTTTTGGAAACTGCACTGATATGTACACATTAGTACATATATCATGTCTTGCTAAAACAACCTGTTCTCACAGAATTGCGTGTAATAACCACAGACTCTTAACAAGTAATTCCATGTTAGTATCGCATAATCATAGAACATTTTATTTTATGCAAAGAAGAAGCACAGATGAGTCACGGAGGACGGAGAGATGGCGATCAATCCTTTTGCCTCAGAAGAATTTGAATATTAATCAAAGAATTATGCGTGAAGAGTCTGTGGTTTTTACACACAATTCTGTGAGCTCAGGTTATGCTAAAAAGTGCACCAAGGTACAGTACGTTTATGCCATGCTTTTTAAAAACACCTGATTATCTAATACTAATTATCAACTAATACTCTGTACTTGTTTTTGAACATTGTGGTTAGTCTGGAATTTTAGCACAAAAAATAAGTATTTCTTAATGGGTGCAATGTTGTAGACAAATTTCATGCATTGCAAAATGCAGCAGCCATTGCTATGGGAAACATGTACTGTACCGGATATTGACTACACTATCTGAACACACCGATCTGATTTAATTACTTGCAAAATTGCAGTGCAGATAGCCAGCTGATCAGTCGAAAAGCTGATCAGTACCTGCATTTTCTCACAATTTATTACTTTATATCCAAAATTGACAGATCTGTGGTTCAAAACACATTAATGTCAAACGCTACCTACTGTCTAATCATCTGGATATGATGTTTTTTTTTGTTTTTTTTTACATAATCAAGTTGTAAGGCGCACCATGCTCTCCACTCATGATTCAATTTAGATTGCATGCGGTGTGTAATGTTGTTTTTGAGTGGAAATATAATGGACAAAAACACAAAGATATGCCGTTAGAGTTGACATTTTCATTAAAATAAGAATCTTTAAGTTAATAATAAACAAAATCCTCCTCAGCTCATATTCTTGTGCCTAATGATTTATATTTTTTATGCTTGCATGTTATAGAACAGTTATATATTATATTCACCTCAAACCTAGCTAATTTTCATATTTTTTTGTTATTTAATATCCTCCCACAGTTGTTTCTAACAGCTATTGTGCCAGAGTCATTAGTCATAACTCAATACTTAGGTGTATAAAGATATATATTTTTTGCTGTTGTGGTCTCACAAGGAAAACATAAATAAATCAGTAAACAGACCACAGATGCTAGCTGTCTAGCTTGCATGAAAAAGCTCCATCCAGCAAAGCAAAGTCACAGCTATGGTCAGAGGTCAACCAAATGGTGAAAAAATTAAATACAACAGAAATACTGTATGCATGTTCCTTCTGGAAAACAGGCCTGCCATGGTCTAGCGCATACCCTACCTGGCCTAATTCAAGGTGAAGGGTGCTTTAAAGCTCCAGAAACATGATGCTTTTAGAGCTGACTGCTGAGGCCCTCTGGGTAATAGCCTCAGTCCAAAGCATTTATGTGGCAGCTGACTCTAAATGTCGCATCAATAGTCAGAAACATCATTTTTCTTTGGGAATGATTTGACTGAAATGCCACAGAAACACATGAAGCCGATATACTGTTGGTGCATTGCAAGCACTGGGTGAATTATAGGATATACATGTTATTATGTTAATGTCCTTACAAAGCATTTTCTTGTGATTGCATGTCCTTAAATGGTCATGTGAAGGACAGAAATAGAGAGGCATGATGTTCTGTGAGTAATGGTGCTGCACTTTTTGGTACAGTGCCCAGCATTGTTTTTTTGCATTCATTCCTTAAGGGGTGTTATACATAACGGTGACAACTATGTGTATAAAAGATATGTGTTATTATTATAGTTATATTTCCCATATTACAAGTTATTATAATATAATGTAATATAATATAATTGATTTGCATTGTATTATTTTATTCTAATTAGAACGTATTTAGTATTTTTCCTGGTTTGTTTTCATTGTGTGTTTGAGTTGTTGTTTTTTTTGTTGTTGTTGCTTTGTTCAGTTTATTTTTATGTTGTTATTATATTTTGTTTTTTCTTTTTTTGGTATTTTAATTTGTTGTGCTTTTCGCTGTTTTTTTGTTTTGCTTTGTTCTTTGCATGATGGTGTTGTTTTTTCATGTTGGTCTGTTTTGCTTTATTTTGTTAGGTTATTTGGGTTTCTGTTTTGTATTTTACTTTGTTGTGCTTTTTGCATGTTTTTTTTTATTTTTTTTTTATGTGGCTCTTTTGTTTGCTTTGTTCTTTGCATGATTGTTGCTGTATTTTTTATTTTATTTTATTTTTTTATGAGCAGCAACAGCTGATATAACCCACCACTAGGGCTTTAGTCACAGTGTAGGCAGCGAATTAATTGCAATGGGGGTCTGAAAGGTTGTCTATGCCAACCAACGGTAATGTGTCAAGACTTCATCTGTTTGGCTAACCTCATTCAGCAGCGGAGCTTCACGCACTAGTCCAGACACTATGGTAGAAGCTAGATGATAACAGTATCCGGAGAGGGTGGGCGGCAGAGCGTTTCAGGGTCATTTAGGCTGTAAAGGCTGACTGATATTATATGTTCACTGACAGAGAGAGGTTATCTCACAACCGAGTAGGAATCAAAAAAGTCGTTCCTTGACCAAGTTTATTTTCCTCAGGGTATCCATGCTGTGCGGCGCTAATTAAAGCAAGCATCAGCAAGCGCCCAGCAGAATTTAATCATTCAAGGGCACAGCATTTTTGTTTGCTGGTTACATTTTCCTTATGTTGAATCTCAGTATGAAAATAACATGTCATGAGTAGTTAGACAACCCAAGAGGATGAATGAGTGCTGAGTATGTTGGTAGGGCAGGATTAAGCATCTTATGATGGATTATTGACTTGAAAAATACATCTCGAGTTCAAGACCTAGAAAAATGAATCACGCAAACTGGGTCAGATTAAATTATCTCAGCATTTTTGATGAAGCCGTTGAGTTGATATAATTATCATTCCGTATAGAGGCTTGTTGTCTGAGCACACTTATATAAGTGATCAATCATAACAACGATGCGCTTCATGCAGTGATTTTCTAACTGTGCAAAACCTCTTGAACTCATTTGACAGTGATTTTGAAATGAAGTTTGAATAGACAATAGGTTTTGATTCAGATGCATTAGTATAAATCACTGTGGCTAAAACACATCCCATTCAGGCATAGCTACGTATTTAGATCAGTCTGTTGTGTCTGTGCAACAAAAACCTCATTTCAGTTTGAAAAGTACTTTTGAAAGGCATTAATGCACTAAATGGATTGGGGTTCATTCAGGGGCATAGCACACCTTTTTAAGCCAATGACTATGACAGTCCTGCATCACTTGATGTGAGCCTGTCCTCCAACAACAAAAAGAAAAAAAAAAAAACTACCCTATAGGTCTGCAAGAACCTGCAAGGTTTGTGCAAAAACCTTATAATGACCTATATTTACATTTTAAAGGTAAGAGGTGTAGTGCATTTAAAAATGACAGTGTCGTGTTGCGTCTGTCAGTATAAAATAACGTATGACTGTCATTACCAATCAAGATGTGTGTTTTGTTTAAATGCAGAGTGTGGACGTTTTACTGTAATTTGTACGGATGACCTACAGTACACATAACCCCGGCCCTAAATATACCAGTCACTGGAGTTTAGACAAGTTGTACAAAATCGTACGGCAACCTGATCTCACAGAATTACCACGGACTCTTAGCTCAAAATTCCATGTTAGTATCACGGAATTGTCAAAAATTTCCGTGAGCCCATCAAAGATTATAATGTAAGTCAGTGACAGGCATCAGCCATGATCCACGCGCGGATAACCGGATTTAAATATTGGGTAATGATATTACCATTACCATTGTGATTTTTCACTGTAAACAGTCACAACCCTTTTATTTACATTATTTTATTTATACATCTATGAGCACGTAACCCAAAACATGCCCTTAAACCTACCATTTGTTAATAAAACACAAGATTAACCGGCAGATACAGATACTGTGCCAACATTATCTATTTAAAAGGATAAATATTTAAATTCTTCCGAGGCAAAATTATTGATTTGTGAGAGAACGCAATCACCATTTCTCGGTCCTCTGTGACTAATCTGTGCTGCAGCTGCTGCTTTGCGCAAATTCAAAAAATGCCGCCAGGAGAATCCTTACGTCAGCCTTGTTTGTAAATTTCTATTGGCTCTTGTGTGTCCCGTGACCGGTTTGCATCATGCTGTTGTGATGCTATTGGCTCTTGTATGTCTCGTGATTGATTGCGTCATTTTACAGGATGAGAGTGTTTTTTTGAATGAGTGCGTTAACGGAGCGGGAAAATTCCAGTTATCCATGAGTGGATCAGGGCTGATGCCTGTCACTGACTTACATTGGAATCACAGAATTTTCTGCAATTCCGTAAAAACTAACACAGAATTTTGAGTTAAGAGTCCATGGTCATTACACAGAATTTTGTGAGATCAGGTTGCGTAAGGAGTGAGGTCATGCAAATTTGCACTGATTAGCACAAATTTTCCATCTCATACGAATACATATGAATTGGTCGTGAGACTGTGTTGGATAAATATGTCACTTACTGAAACAATTACCTTAGTAATGTTATTCAGTGTTCACACCTGGTTAGTTTGCTATAAAACATAAATGGGATCTTATTTACTTTTATTATTGTTGTTGTTGTTCTACATTTATTAAGATTAGTTCCTGTACAAACTAACACAATTCTGTTTTCAATCATTTATATAAAAATGTGTTATATCTAAAATGAGTTATGTAATAGAAATAAGACATACTGTATTCCCTTTTAAACTTCTTTGGATATTGCTTGCTTGTCTCTTGCAAAGATGTAATGCCCTGTTTACATGGCTGTAAATATCAGTGATTTGGAAACCGTTGTTTAGGAAAAGATTAGTGCGCAGGAAGAGGAAGTGCTTGGGCTTTAAATCAGCGTAGGCAGTGGAGTGTTGAATTACTGTCTCAAGCTGATAAGATCTTATTTGTGTGTTTGTGTGCGCAATGAAGTTTGACCTCCGTGTTTAATGGCTGAACCAATGCATGACTGTTTAGTTTTCAATGCTAACACTACACATCATCATACCCATGCTTAGAATGCAGTAATAGCCTTCATTACATTAACATAATTTGTAATCACTTGCTTCTGCCAAAAACGTAAGCTTTTATAGTGCATATTGTGTGCATAAAATGTCTGACCTTCATATAACATGTCAAAGCTGCTTTATTTCACCGTTTCATGTTTTATGTATCAGGTTATTTAACAATGATTGATTTGCAGAGCACATGGTTACAGCATTTATTGTTTAGTGGAAAAAAATCAAAGTTGGTCCCTTGTGAAATTGTATAATCTCAACAAAAAATGATCTGGAGGACAGAATAAGATATGACAGCTTCAGCGAACAGGCAAACTTTCTTTCTAAATATGATTTTTGCTGAGGTTTGATTTCAGCTCATGATGTCAAATTGTGAATCTTGTGTTTATGGCAGTTTTAGGTTTGTTTCTAGTCTAAATAGGCCTTTGTCTTTATTTTACTATTCAGACTAGTGAGCTGAGGGAACAAGTTAGACATCAATGACAGAAAATGAGGGCACATGAAATGTGAAGTAAACAGGATGTGGAATATCACTCCAAAACAATCAAATTTCAGGCAGGCTGAGTCCATGTGTATTAGCAAGTTGCATTTGTAAGTTTTTTTATCAAAAAGTGCTCTAGGCCATGGGGAAAGAATTTGCTAAATCTTACATATTAAAAAACTTGAATTATGGAAATATTTGTTAAGTACCTTACAAAAATGTCCAGTGGTAATCCTGTGGTTTTTTGGCAGTACAACATAAATTTACCACACAACAAATGAGCAGAGCTAAATATGACATGATTACCACAGCACCTTCTGTTGTACAGATTTATAAGAATTTACCAGTAGATGTTGTATGTGGTTTCACGAGTTCGAACCTACTGGTAATTAATGAAACGTAAATAAGAAGCGAATTTGGCGTGCAGCCCGAGGAGAAGACTCAGGGCTCGGTGGGCTGCCTAGCCCTAGGGTTATCAACCCGGGCGGACTCGGGTAAAGCGAAGAGGGGCTGATGGCCCGATCCGAGCACTGAGTGCTCCCCCGGTGAATTAGATATGGAGAGGAATGGGAGAAGGCAGGAAGCTAAGATCGAGATACTGATGGAAGGGGAAAAAAATTGCTTGTTGATCTAACTTAATAAAATTATGACACACATTTCCATTCATTTGAACTGATTTATTAGAACTTAAAGTAAGTGCATTGTACTGATGACAAAAATTCATGCTAATACAATGAAATCTAAATAAATTCATTTGACATGTTCTGTGAATGTTTCCTGAACATTAATTGACTCTTGTTGGCTCAACCATTGCTGTACAGACTGGTGCGTTTGTGCAGAGTTCCGTTGGGTTTTCTGCATTTTTATGAGAGGCCTGGTAGAGTTTAAGCTTTGAATGTTTAGTTATTTTGAACATTTAAAAGAGTTTATACAATATTAAATAATGTTTGTTTGGAGTGGAGCTTGTGGTTAGGTTGTCAGTACACTAGCTGCCACACACACACAAACAAAAACACGATTGTTTGCCTGAGAAGGGTAGAAAAGCTGACCGTATAGACTGTGTAAGTCACATACTTGTCTGATTTATTTATTTATTTTATTATTGTATGGGAACATAAGAGACATCAAAATGCTTGATCACATGCAACACACTTCATCTGCAGCACACATGTAATGATCAAGTAAACATATTCTCATCACTGGCATTAGCACATTAGCACACAGTTCATGTAGCCATAGCTTAACAACAAGGTATACACTTCACCATGATGGTAACCTCAAAACAATGATTTGTGTTGGTTTAGCTTATTTTATTCAAGTAAACTGAGCAAACAACTAGAATAATTTTTTTATCTAATTTGAATAAATTGATCTAATTGCCTAATGAGATGATTGATACTGATCAAGCGAATAATTACCCGCGTGTGCTACTCCTCATAGAAATTCCTCAAAATTATTGTAATGAATCGTCGGAGGCGTGGAGATCCATTTATGCAGCTTTAATAATCAGAGTCAAAACAGGCAGTGGTCAGAAACGGGC
>JAUCMU010000027.1:2342010-2359310 GCA_032275025.1 Enteromius treurensis | reverse complement strand
TTGCCTGTTTCATTTCACTTGGATTATTAAAAGGATTAATATTACAGAGTTTGTATCAGCCTCTTTGATTCACCACATGCAGGATCGTGACAATTATGCTGTTTGTTATGTGTATTATTATGATTATTGTTATTACTACTACTACGTTTCTTCTTCTTCCTCTTAAAAATATTATTATTAAAGCTTGGCTATACCTGTTCAGATGAGTTTCATTTCTGTGTTTGGAACAAAAATACTACAAGATATATCTATGTTGTGCAATATAATTATATTTTATGCTACAAAATATAACCAAGAATATTTAATAATGCATTTAAAACATAATTAAATTGTTTAGATGTCTTAATATAATAGCAGAATCACATGTATGTAGCTTGTTATATTGTAAAAAAAAAAATATATATTTTTATTGCAAGATTTGTTAGAAAACAGTGATACAATAGTAATAAAGTTCCCAAATAAATAAATAAATAAAATAACACTTTTTAATCTCTTGGTGCTCTTAGCATAATTTTACTAATCAGGATCCCAACAGGAAGCAAAGATGCTTCAATTTAAAAGCCGTTTACACTTTACCTCCTACTACCATTTAAAATCTCAGTGTTTATGTGCACCTGCTTCCATGTTCATTTATTCAGTGTCATGCAGTGTGACCTTTAACAATCACACAATATACAGATTTTCAGCATTAATAAGTAAAAAGTATGTTAGAGCTGTACTAATGTTAGTGGACATTAGCATATGAGTGTATAAGTGTTGGCAACAGCATGTCAGAATAACTTGTTCTGCAGTGCAGTCCATCCAATATTTGCAATAATCAAAGTTTTTATTAATATTATTATTATTACTGTTGCTTTGTTGTTGTTGCTGTTAATATATTATCTTCATTTAATGTTTTATTATTATGCATGCGGTTGTATGTAGTAATAAATAATAAACTAGAATAATTTACAGACTTGAATATTTATACTTGTGAACATTTATTTATCATTCATGAAAATTTCAGCAAAATCTCATGTATTATATTTACATTTATATTTAGAAACATTAAACATTTAAACACATGCTGCATAAATTTGTGTCTAATTATATGCTATTAGCATTTGTTGATTGATATTTTAGAGCATCTGACAGGACAAAAATCTGTGCAAGATGGTTCTTCAATGAGGTCAGACTAATCATGTTTTAAATTATGATTTCCAATGACTTACACATAATTACATGCTTAGAATTGTATGTGGGTCTTTGTTTTATTAACCATTTGTAAATAGTCATATTACTAATTAAATACATTCTCATTGCTAATGAGACCTTGAGCTTGTGCTATTGATTACCACAAATAAAAAAATTAAAAAAGGAACTGTGAAATCAGACAGGTTAACGATATTGACTCATTGTATCTCATTTAATAAAAGTTTTGGAGAATTGACCACTAAAACAAAAAACACCACGTTCAAAGATATTTAGGGCATTGTCTCCCTCTGAGACTCAAAACCAAATCGACATCATGCATCAGTCTGTGATTAAAGCGTTTCCATTTTCTTAGTGAGGAAACCCTCACAATGTGAATGTATCAATCCACTGCATTTCATTTGAAAATTCAAGCCATGTTAAATGGCCCAGTGAACATCTGCAGTCAAATGAGGCCTACAGTAACGAGGAGAATTGTGATAGATACACAGGCCTCGGAAAAAGTGGAAACGGCTAACTGCTGTTATTTGAATACATCTGCAAAAGCATCTGTTTTGGCTTAAAAAAAAAGCCTCTTTCTGTGGATTGTCACTGAGAAGCACTGTTCAGCACAAATCCATTATTAACATTTCAAACTGTTGCTTCTGGACAAAATACAAGCTATATTTTAATACTACTTTCTGTAGTGAAAATGTCGTCTGATTTAGGTTAGATATCTCCAGAAATTATCCCAGATCCAGAAATGTAGCAAAAGCATTGGTAAAAAGTCCATGTGACATCAGTGGATCAAACTGACTTTTGCAATGCCACGAGAATATGTTTTTGTGCAAATAGAACAAAAAAACAAAACATAATTTACTCCTCTCCAGTGACTTACATCTTTCACCATGATCAACGCACCTTAATCTGTGTTCCAAAGATGAATGAAGGTCTTATGGGTTTGGAACGAAAGTTAAAAGTTAAAATGTTTTAATGATGCATTTGTTTATTCGACACAAACAGCTTTTTACTTCACAAGACATACATTGTCAGTTGTTTGGACTCTCATTCTGACTTTAAGTGAAAATCTCATATACTATTTTGTTTTAATAATTTATTTAAGTGGACCAGGGAACATCTGTAGTCAAATGAGGCCTACAGTAACTAAGGAAATTGTAATGTATATGCAGGCCTTGGAACAAATAGAAATAGCTGACTGCTGTTATTTGAATGCATTATGTACATGAAGCATCTGTTTCGGCTCCAAAAAATCCCTGTCACTGAGTTGATATAATTCAGATCGGTGTTCAATACTGAGAAGCTAACCACAGGCCCACTGTTAAGATGCCTGATAATTGGATGTGATTAATGCGATCTCTGTTTTGGATTGTCATAGCAACATGAACTAATGGGCATAATTTTACTCGAGATGAATGAGTGCTGGAGACAGCTAATATCCAGGGCATAAAGCTCGGGGTTTGTGTTTCTACTGGTCTCTGAGTTTTATTTTTAAGTTTTTTTAACTCTGTTTCTCAAGCCAATTTGGTGTGCCCCAAAGGGGTCTCCATCTTTGATGACACCCGACTGGGCCTCTATCGTGCCGAATTAAATCCATTGTGAATTTTTAATTAAAAAGCTCAGAACAGTCGCTCTCATTCAGTTTGTAATTCGGCACATACTGAGAGTGACAGACAAGTATGACATCCACCCTGCGGGTCACGTCTCAAGTCCCAAGGCAGCATATGATTACTGTGATTGCTTGATTCTAGAGCTCTCCACTGGATGACATTGATTGAAGCACAAAGGGGTTTGAGTCACATGATGATGCACAACAATGCACTGCAGCAAAATAGTTGCAACTAATATGCAGCCACTTTGAATAGACGGACAAAAAACAAAACAAGCAAGCAAAATAACGCAGTAGCTAGTCAGAGTTCTTCAAAACAAAAAGGATATGTGAGGTATTTTATTTTTTCCCCTTTCCTACCAGGAAAAGGAAGTTGAGATCGATTTACCACACTTTTACTTCACAGGGCCCATGGGCACTCTGGTAGAAAGCAGACATGGACGTGGTAATCCATCTCCATTGCGTCAGAGCGCTCCGGGCGAGGAATTCTGTCAGTCGCAGAGGCCCGAAATGGTAGAAAGACTCCGGAAATCACTTACTTCCTCTCACTAACGTCAGAGTAAAGTGGGAGAGAATCGCTCTCTCCTTCTACTTCAGGTAGTTTTATCCACCAGTCAGTCTTTAAGCGTAAGCTTCTTACAGATGGAGAGGTTTCAGGAGAAGGATTGGCTACTGTTCTGAAGGGTATTTGGGGTTTGTATCTGAGTATTGCCATGAACTAATCTTTCACTAATTCCCAGTGGAAAGTCATATAAACTGTATATGATGTGGCTTTAGCTGAACTCAGTGACTGAAGAATCAGCTGTGTTATGTGTGTTCTTGTATTTCTTGATTTTCAAATCCTTTCTTCTTAGTTAAATGTCAGCTGTGATGTTTTCTGTAGGTCTCCCTAAAAATATTTATTTCAACATTAAGTTTTGATGCTGATCAGCTTGTTTATCAGATTTCTGCTTACAAAAAAAATAATAATAAATAAAAATAAATAAATCAAATAATAAATTTTAATTGTCCTTACACTACAATATCCACTAATGGAATCTACCAGTTGGAGGTCAGTAATTATTTGATCAAATTGACAAGTAATACTATGAAAAAATAACTCTTTCCTATTTAAATATATTTAAAATTTAAATTTGTTTCTGTGATGCAAAGCAGAAATTTCCAGTATCACTCAGTGTTCAGTGTCACATGATCTTTTAGAATTATTTTATTTTGATTTATTTCAAGCTCAAAACAAATCAAATGTCTAAACGTAAGTATAAATTCCGTTTTTTTGTGCGTTCTATGCAATATTTATAAAAGCAGGTATCACAACCTGTTAATTAAATAAAACTGCTTTCGCTCATGTTTGAGCTGACAGACCTGTTGCTATGACTGCAACTTTAAGATGAGCTTTGAAGAACAAAACAATCGAGAGTTATGTCAAATCATCAACAAATAAACACAGATAACACAGTAATAAAGTACAAAGAACTGCAAGCTGTTTGGTGACACCAGTGATACAGAAAACACACATTTATCTGGATGCCAAATCAGATTGATACAGCAGAGATAACCGTTTTCGTGAATTTGATGATCAGAGCAGTCTTTAAACGAACCTCATGAGAGTATTTGTCCTGATTTATCCCTTTTCTTTTTTATTATTTTTTGTTTTATGTTTTCTTTTTGTACATGAATGTGTTATGATGAAATGCAAATCCTTTGGCTCACTCAAAGCAACTACAATGAAGTTACTTGTCCATGGTTACAATGGATTCAGTCGTTGTTCCTTTCAAAATACCAAACAAATAAATGGAAAACTTGGGTACCATTACACCACATTCTTAAAAAAAATTACACACAGTGGCATGGCATTTCATACTATTCCCTTTCCCTAATTCACATACTAAAAACATTTAATGGTCTATAGAGAGTCTCACATAGATCGTTATGTTGTAAAGCCAATGGCCATAGCAACAGAAATTACATCATAAATTAGCCTTATGTCAACCAGAAGGGCAGCTTTATGATGACATATCGTAACCACACAATAACAGCTCTAAATATGTTACGAGTTTGTCAGTTGCATCTCAGCAAAACAAAGTCTTTGCAAAAGCTTTGTTTAAGCATGACATATTTGCTTCTGTAATGCTGTTGTTTCAATTCTGTTGAATGGCATCCCAATATACTCAAACAATAATCTCTTTTTTAAGTCTATCTTAAGACATGCTGAGATACACTCATGAAGGACAGACACTTTAGAACAAACCTTATCTGTAAATGGTTTTACTGGAATTGAGAGGAGACTGAATTGAATACAGTATGTGAGAATTGTTTGTATTGGTCTTCCGATTTTCTCAGAGGACTCTCAGAGTTGATTTTAGAAAAGCATGCAGTATTTGTACTGTTACAGTGTCAACTAGGATGTTTAATGCAGTTTCAAGAGGTTACATGTTTCTGCCACCTTGCATCATCTCCACACACACTTACTTATAATGACTTGATTCTACATTATCATGTGGCCATAACATTGGAATACCACATTTTGGTGTTACCATGGTTACAAGGATTTTTAGTTTTGATATCAGTGTATCTAGTCAGCAGTGATACAAAAAAAGCCATTTTTAAATAATTACATTTCCATTATATTCTTATTGCTCTCTACATCTACTCAAAGCCTACAGTGAGTACTTATAAAGCACGTAGTAATGCATAATTCTGCATGCCTATATGTTTTTTATACTTATACTTACCCAATACCCAGTACCTTAAATACTGCCTAACTGACTATTAATAACCAGCACATTAGCAAGCGTTAACTGATGCAAAAAGTTTTGACTTTTCAATTAAGTGTGACTGATTTATTTGATTGTTTGTTTGTTTTAATCATTCCATTAATGTGTTATATCAGCACTCTGTAAGACCCCAAACGATATAACATTTATAATGAAGTACAGCTAAACCTTACAATTCTGTTTAAAATCAATTCACATTAGACTAGAAAAAGTCATGAAGCATTCACCAGATACTTCAGTGTTAGATACATTTTCCAAGGTATTAAATTAATTTCAAAGACGACAATCAGAACATGAGGGTTGAGTGTGGATTTGTATACAGAGCCCAAGAGCAGATTAAACATACATTACACACTGCTGTCCTTACTCTAGGCCACTGACAACAGCATGATGTTCTTTATGGCTACCCACCCAATACAATGACATATTTCAAAGTCATTGGTTTTGAACGTTCAAGTGGAGAGTGCATTTACACTGGCACACTGTGTTTGCTTGTTTGCAGTTCCCCCGAGAGATGGAGTGGCTGATCTTCTCCCTGCTGGTGCTGGCTGTGTCTGCGTCGGGACAGTTGTGCCCCAAGCGCTGCATGTGCCAGAACCTGTCACCATCTCTAGCCATCCTCTGTGCCAAGACTGGCCTGCTTTTTGTGCCAACAGTCATTGACCGGCGTACAGTAGAGCTGCGTCTCACCGAGAACTTCATCACGGCGGTAAGAAAGAGGGACTTTGCAAACATGACCAGTCTCTTGCACCTGACGCTGTCCCGCAATACCATCAGCCAGATTATGCCTTACACTTTTGCCGATCTTAAGCGGCTGCGTGCACTGCATCTAGACAGCAACCGCCTGAGCGTTGTCACGGACGATCACTTCCGAGGACTCACCAACCTTCGGCACCTTATTCTTGCCAACAATCAACTGCACATCATCTCCCCGCATGCGTTTGATGACTTTTTGGGGACTCTCGAGGACCTGGATCTCTCGTACAATAACCTGGTGGACATCCCGTGGGAGACTGTAGGACGCCTCACTAATGTCAACACTCTCAACATGGACCATAACCTCATAGAGCACGTACCTCTAGGAATCTTTTCAAACCTACACAAACTAGCCCGTTTGGATATGACATCTAACAAGCTAAAGAAAATACCCCCTGATCCCTTGTTCCTTAGGATACCAGTTTATGCTAAGTCAAAAGGGTCACCCCTTTCCTCTCTCGTCCTAAGTTTTGGAGGGAACCCGCTACATTGTAACTGTGAGCTACTCTGGCTAAGGAGGCTAACGAGGGAGGATGACCTGGAAACTTGTGCATCACCTCCGGACCTTACGGCAAAGTACTTTTGGACCATCCCAGAGGAGGAGTTCATCTGTGATCCCCCTGTGATTACAAGAAAATCTCCCAAAACCTTCACCATGGAGGGCCAGCCCACCAGTCTGAAATGCAAGGCCAATGGGGACCCAGACCCAGACGTTCACTGGATCTCCCCGGAGGGTCGTCTAATCGCCAACACCTCCCGTACTTTAAGCTTCAGCAATGGGAGCTTGGAGATCAACATCACTTCATTAAAGGATATAGGGGTCTTCACCTGCATTGCGTCTAATGCTGCAGGGGAGTCTACAGGCACGGTAGAGTTGGTGGTCAACCCACTGCCGCACTTAGCTAACAGCACTAACAGAATCCGAGAACCTGATCCAGGACCATCTGATATTCTAACCTCCGCAAAGTCGACTTCATCCGTAAGCAATGAGACCAGGTCTCAGGAGAGGAAGGTGGTACTTGCTGAACTTACGGCAAATTCTGCACTTGTCAGATGGCCATCGCAACAACACTTCCCTGGAATAAGGATGTATCAGATTCAGTACAACAGCTCAGCTGATGACACTTTGGTCTACAGGTAAGAAGTCTCATTGTTTTGTGAATTGAAAATCAAATTACGTTAATAGTTGTGAAACTGGTTGTGCTAGCATAGCAACGTTCTTAAGGTACAATTGCATATCCAATAACATTTTCAGCCTCCTATATCAGTTTATTATAATAATATGCTGTGCATGTTGTTAAGTACCAATTGCCATTGATTTTACTGCTGGGACTCGCTCTAAATATTGCTTCTTTTTAATGCTGTTTATTTACTCTATTATTTAATGCAACAATTAGTGGCCTTCATCTCTATGGACCTGCCTTATGCTTCAGGTTTCAGAATGACAAAAAAAAAAAAAAAAATGACAGGAGAAACTTCCGCTGTATTCCACCGCAGGATGCCTTTGTCATGATAAAAGAGAAAATCTTTGCTTCATCTGTCAGAAGTTGCACTGTTTATGGGCCATGTATTCCCAGAGCACTTTCTAAAGCTGTAGGATATCCAAAATTCAAAGTGTTTGTGCACAATGTTCTTTTGAGTCTCAGAAATCCTATTCATGAAAGAAGACAGAAATATCAGAGGGGATGACTCTATGGTCACACTAACAGATGATTCTTTTTGACATGAACGAGCAAAAGCTAAATCTGTGCTTGGAGAGGTGGGCACAAACCAGGCTAATTTGTCTTTGCTAATGGTTAGAATCCACGCCTACTGTGATATCTACTCATTCACAGACTATGTTTAATTAGTCTGGGTGCTGGGGACGACTGTGAATTAGTATCCATCTCACAACCTTGGCAAAATACAGTGAAATTGATAGGCATAAAACCTAACATATTTCCTGAAGTAGAAAGGCAAAATAAAATAAATAAAAATAATTGAATAATGAATTATTAAATTCTGAATATGAATAATGAAAAATAATGAACTGTACCTTTAAGTGTGAATTAGTGTAAAACGCTAAGAAACTGGGTCATCCCAAGGAGAAGTCCAACTTGCCAAATCTCATGCTCATTAAAGCACAGCGATTGATTCTACAGTAAAACAGGCATGCAGTCACTTTTTTCTTTTCTCTTGAGACCTTTAAACCAAGGCTCTACAATGCTGCTCCTTCTGACTAAATAAGCATGTCAATAAGTTATTTTTAGGGCATGCATATAGATTGTAATGTATTTCTTTGTTAAAGCCAATGTCATGTTAGAAGTAAGTACCGTTATACTAGACAGCTAACAAATTACAAAAGCTATGAACTAAGGGACTTGTGCTCTATTATCAGTGATAATACTGGCCACACTTCCTTCTGACAGGATGCCACAGGAAGTCAATGTACCACTGACAGCTCAGAGTAACACCTGGAACAGCCTCTCCAAAAGAACAGACGAACAGAGACAGACATATCAAAATAGGTTCCTGTTTCTTTCCATACTAGAGGACAGCTGGAGGGGACAAGAACTCTCTGAACCAGAACACATTTCTTTAGGCATTTGTATCCCCTTAATAAAATGCAGCTTATATGACTTTACTGTAGATATGCAAGTATGGATATTATGAATAGAAACCCTGATCGCAAGATCTGATTTCTTTTAATGCACTGTAAGGTAAACTGTGCTTTGTGTTAAATGCTTTACCAGGGTTAAAAGGTGTGAAGTGTTTACCAAGGTTGTGCCTCATTCACTGAACTGAATTGAAAGTAGAATGTTGAGGAAAAAAAAGTTTCAAAGTCTAGTCCTTGGAGGGAGAGAGGGAGAGGGATGGACGGACAGACATAAAGCGTGCAGGCAGATTGATGGATTCATTGGAGGGAGGGAATTATCGTAGGATGGACAGACAGATGGAAGGTAGAGTAGATCATGGATGAACATGCAGATGGATGAAGACAGACGGACAGACAGAAGGAGAGATAAATGATAGATGAATGGATGGATATTTTGATTACATAGATAGGTGGAAGAATAGATGGACAGAAGGACAGACAGATGGATGGATGGACATATAGATGGAATGTTGGGTTGGGTTGGTGGACAGACAGATGAACAGCCAGTTGGAAGCCAGGGTAGATGATGGATGGATGGACATGCAGATGTATGTATGGATGGATGAATCAATACATGAATGAATGGGTGGATGGATGGATGGGTGGGTGGTTGGGTGTGTCAAAGAATGGATGGACAGACAGTTGAAAGGTAGGGTAGATGATGGATGGATGGATGGACATGCAGATGGATGGGTGAATGAATGGGTGGTAGGGTAGATTGATGGATGGATGGATGGACAGACGGACAGAGATGGAAGGTGGGTAGATGATGTATGGATGGATGGATGGGTGTGTGGATGGATGGAAATAGTAAATGAAGAAAGAAAGGGAAAGCAAATATGTATGGACAAATGAATAGATACTGTAGATGATGAATTGACACAGATTATAGATGGACAGACACACAGACAGATGGATGGATATTTTTGTTACACAGATAGGTAAAAGAATGGATGGAAGGACACATGGACATATAGATGATGGATGGAAAGACACTTAGATGATAGGTAGGTGAACGGATAGATGGATGGGACAGTCGAATGTATGGATGATGAATGTATAGATGGATGAACAGATGGACATAAAGATGATGGACAGGTGGACGGATAGAAGAATGGACAGACAGATTGACGATGGACATATCCATTAGTAAAACATCCAGAAGTGTTTGAACAAAGTAGAAGCTCTGTAAGATGTGGACAAAATATACTGAGTTCACATTTAAGTAGGCTGTTATCTTGGTAATCTAAGTTATATTCAATGCGATCTTTCAATAAAAACATAACATTTTGTGTTTGTACAGCCATACGCTAATTTGTACTGGAGTAATTAAAACTGCTGAAAGAATAATGAAAATGTGATTTAATTGTCATTGAAAAGCATCTGCTAGAAAGGACTGACTAAGTGGCTTTGCTTATAGAGGTCTCTTTTGGGAAGAAAGGGTTCACATCTATCAGCCAATGCAAATGAAGTTCAGTTGCAATTTTTCATTGTGGCAAAAGAATGCTCTGAAAAGCAGCATGTGCCTGGCTTTGTCTTTATAGCACATCTTGTGAGGGTGATACTTTTATTCTCTGAGTGTTTTATTTTGAGGAAGAGGAGAGCACAGCTGTGTTCTTTAAATAAAGATCCTCAAGAAAGCCTTGTGTACGGCTGCAGAAAACAGGCTTATCCTGGTAGTGCATGGTAAAAGTGGTTAAAAGCAGCTCCTCATAAATCAGAGGCTGAGCACTTTGTTGTTTAACAGCCAAAATGTATATATTTCTTCTCTCTTTCCAATCCATCTTGCAAATTTTACTAAAAGCTCTCTTCAGACAGGATTAATATTTTTCAATCTTTGGATATAATTAATTTACAATTATTAATAGGATTCCAGCAAAACTAGGTGCACCAATCTTATTAAAAAAGTTAACATATCTAATAAAGGTGCATCAAGAAGTGAAATGCTAAATTTAGCTTTAGTTACACACTTGAAGAAGATTAAATATATATTAAAAGTGACAGAGAAGAGTTAGCCAGACATGTTCACTTCTGACTGGATTAAATGGGATTTTCAGCAAAACACTACCAAAAGTCCTGAGGGAAAACATGCCCGGATAGGGCTAAACACAGTGTGACAGACGGATACAGTGAATGACGTGTTAAAATTCACAGGTGGTGTCGCTCATAGCTGCAAAAGTGTTATGGGTATGCTCATGTGCAATATTGGTTATCTCTTCACCACAGGATGAATGATGGACTTTCAGTATGTATGTATGTATGTATTTATTTGTTTGTTTGTTAAATTAGATAAAGAGGCAAAGTGATTTCAATGCATTGCTACATCAACTACATGGGTGTTTTAAAAGAAAGTATCAAAATTGTGTGATTTACTTATTTATTTAAATTTTAATGTTTGTAGTGTATTTTTACATGTATTTTATTTTTAATAAATAAATATACACAATAAATGAAAAAAAAACAACAACAACTGTGTGCCGTTAGGCAAATGACTGTTATATAATAAATATGGATATCCCACATGTGTTTAGGCAAATAACTGTTATATAATAAATATGGATACACCACATATATTAATATTATGACTTTAACAAATAAAAAAATAATAATAAGTGAATGAAATAATAATAATAAAATAACAAAAGCACCTAACACAATTACAAAAAAATAAAATAATAATACAAAATATATATAATATGATATAATATTATATTATAATATATTATATAAATATCATAAAAATATTATTGCCTGTATAAATATTATAACTAAACAACTAAATCAAAATTGTTACTTGTTGAGTGGTGGGTAAAAAAAAAACAATTTGCTACTGGCAAGTCTGAAGCTACCACTTTATAAACAGCTGAGTACTTTCATGTGACTATAAATGAAGTGAAGTAAGTAGTGTTGCTACTTTTAATTAGTCACCACCCAACACAGGGACGGATGGGTGTTTTGTTAATACAAATGGCAGTAAGGTTTTACTCTTAGCAATCTGCTAATTGCTTTCTTAATGAATATTAAACCGGCATCGAGAAATTCAGTGTTTTATTTTCACTGGGCCCCCAGCAGAAACTCAGCAATTATCCACTTCACAGACAGACAAAAGTCCAGAGCTTCCCTGATATCTTAATTAGATCAGATCGTGTGTGCTTTAAAAGAAGGCGAATGTAAATTGTGTCTTTGGATGTAAAAAAGGTGGATGTGCTTGTTATTCAAACAGCGGGACAGATGGCTGGTGTCTCGTACCCCCTTGTGTTCGATAGCTGTGTGATTGTACCACCTAAAAGATCTTTATAGTGGAGAAAAGGACACATTTATTTGTAGGGCCAAGTAATATGGATCTAATTGTGTATTTTTCATGAACCCACCATTCACAGAAGTGTGTTTTCCCCCAAAATGAACTCAATTATTAGTAACACAGGGACTGAATTATTGAAATTAAAAATGTCCCATATAAACTGGCATATGCAGGAATTTGACTGGACCCAGATGTCCTAATTGTTTCACGATAATTGAGCACACCTGCAGCACCTGCACTGATCGCATGAGTAGCCTATAATATAACCTCCACTGTGACTGTAAAAACCACGCACCTGGTACATGAATATTTACATTTATACCATCTTCTGTCTGAATACTCGATTCTGATTGGCTGGCAGGTATGCATTAAAATGACCTGCAATTCACACACAGTTCCACGTAGTTTAATCACCATTATATGTACTGTATGTACACAACACTGTCATTTCATTAATAAAACAGGGTTGATACTGAATCACCACTTTACATTTCTCAGCAACGATGACTAAAATTGTTGTAGAAGTAAGACATTTTCCGTGAATGTGTGAGACATCCTGTTCATAAGCAGCTGTATGGAAATAATGAGAAGAATAGCAAAGTGCAGTAAAGATCTTACAAACCAGGGGTCTTGAAAATTTTTGTAGGGTAAAGATACCTTTGGCAATAGAGACATGGAACAGAGAGCCCCTGATTGAAAATGTTTCAAGCAGAGCTAGATATTGCATATAGTTTTGATTGAATATTGCTAAACACTAACAATACCATTAGATTAAGAATAAATGATACAATATGTATGCCATGTTATGAACTTTGCACATTACTGTAGTTGCACGTGCATTACTGTCTGTAAATGGTTGTTCATCATCTTCAGTAATCATTATTGCTGAGATATACATTTCCTTTCACCTGAACTTTATCTAGCCTATGCGTTTAAACAAAACACACATTTTGATTGGTAATGAATTGAAAGGAATAATTTGTAAGTCATACGTCATTTCATGATGGCAGACACAACATAACACTGACATTATTTTTATGCCCTCCAGAGGGCGCTTACTTTTAAAACCTAAATATAGTTTGTCATAAGGTATGTTCATAATAGGGTCTTTTTTGTATTGGAGGACTTTTATTTTGACATTTTGAAGCTGTGGAACTTTGTTTAAAGACTCTTGTTATAAATACTACAGAATGAAGTTTGTAATATGTGGGGTAGCTTAGGGTTACACTAACACAGTCTAAATTCAAGAGGTGGCTAATTTGTGCTAATTTGTATGGTTTGTGCAGTATACATTTAGCCTATGGAGACTCTAACATCAAACACTACCAGAGAGGCTTAACACAGTTTTTGGGTTTATGCAGGATAAAGTTCCTTCAATATTTGTCCACACTTTCAGTTAATTGACAGTCAAACTCGCAGAGCTGCAGCATGTGTTATGTTCTCCACTGTGCTTCTTAACCAGATTGCACATGCAGATAAACACAGCCCACATACTGATAATGACTGATGACGGCTGTGCAGGAAGAGTACATTCAGGAGGAACATATACATTGCGGTCATGTTTCCCTAGATGAACTTAAGAGTAGTTGTGCCCAATCAGTCCTGATTAGCAGATGGTTAATGTGTGAACTGGGAAGCGGAGAAGGGCTAATGTTCCATTCATCATGAATGACTGATGAGCTGATTAAAAGACTCCCAGCAAGGGCATCTCTGGCCTGCAGCGGTAAAGAGCGTGAAGTCTGCATTATCTGCACCATTTCTTCACTTTCCCATGCCAGGTTTTCTTTATGCTGCTATGGAAGTGCGAAACCATTGCCTGGTTGTGGCTTAAGCCTGCTACCAGTGTAGATTACAGGTCGTAATCTAGATCACTGCTGGTTTACAAATCCCCATTCAAATACTGTATTTGTACATACAAGATTAACAACTTGTCAGTGATCTAGTGATGCAATTACACTATTACCATTGTTGCTGAGAGTACTATTACTTACTGTAATAATTAGATATGGGTAACATTTTAGAATACTTATTTACTATCAACTACAACATTTATTAGTTCATCAGACATGTATTTATGAAGTGTTGAAAAATCTGCAGGGGAGGTTTCTGAACAGTTGTTTGTTTGTTTGATTACACAATGGGGAAAAAAAATGTATTCGGTAAAAATGCATTAAAAAAAATATATATTATCATTATTTAATTATGTAATATTTATTGAATCCTGAAGGGGGGAGATCATGGTATCATGTTTTTTTTACAAATATAAGAAGAAATGTTTTTCTTTAGCAACAAATTAGCATATACGAATCATGTGAAACAGAATAGTAAAGTAATGATGATGAACATTTTTCTTTTTATATATTCAAAAATTCACGTTTGGTACTCAGTTTCGATACCTAAAGGGGTTAATCTCAACAACGTCAGTGTGTAAAGTGCAGTGGTTGTAGAATCAAGATTCTTTACACAAAGGGACGTAGTTTTACTTAGCATCAACACACAAGGTAAACTCAAAAGGACAGGCATTTAAACACTGGAACTAATGACTTAAACTAGACACAGATGGGGAAACACAGTCGGGGAAGAATCAACTAATAATCACATCCAAACACAGGATGGACCATATACTGTAAGGGCATACACGTGGGGAATACCAAAATAAACACAAGGAGATAAGAAAAACGAGACTAAAACCAGACCAACATGTAACACAGTGAGCCCATAAGACTGCAGCACTAGCCAGTGTGTTTGACCAGAAGTGTGTAAAATAGCCTTTAATTATTTATATAAATTATACGACTGCACGTCATTTGTCTCTTCATTAAGTTGCGCTTTCTGTATCGTGCACAGCACAGTTCCGCCACACACGCACACACACACACACATAAGTGAGCACACTCTTGCTTTCAATACTATTTTTAAAAAATTACCACAAAAAAATATTCATTCTTTGTGTCTTTGTCTTAATGTATAGTGCAGACGCGTGGTTTTGTTTACTAGCATACTGCCCTACTGCTTGACGCTTCCAGTGATATTAACACCTTGCGCCTCACTAAATGAGGACATAAATACAGTAGGCTACATGAATAACATCTCCAGAACTGCTCCGATGGTTACTTCAAGAACATTTGATCGTTTCATTTCAGTAAATCCATCGTCATATCTAGCACACACAGAACTGTAAAGGTATTCATGGCAAGCGGTCAAAATAAACGTTTTGGACATGGCAGTAGAAATATATTACTATTGTCCAGTAGAACGTACATAATAGGATACAAATAAAAAATAAAAAATTAAAACTGTTTCTTCAGTGTTTTCAACTGTAATATAAAATCTTTTCCAACAATAAAATTAAATCTTCATTAATTAAAAGACAAATGTTTTATGGGTTTTTTTTCTCTGCGCAGTGGCTCAGGAGCTGATGTTTTGTGCCTGTATGAATGTCAACAAGCTGAAAAAAATGTTTTTTGAGATAATGTAATTTTGTTAAAACTGATTTAATAAAATTGGTTTTGAAAAAGGTATCATTCAGGAACCGGTATTGAACTCAAGCTATCAGTATTAACATTTTTTGAACAATACCCAGCCCTAGTAATGATATATTTTGTAAAAAAACAAAACAAACAAAACGTATAGGCCCCAAACCTTGTGGAAAAAGAATGCATAACACATGCATTGATTATTATTTTTTTTATTATTATTTATTATTATATTTTTTTATCATCTAGATTTTTTTTTTCTGAAATGGAATCCATACCCTTATATAGCACCCAAGGCTGCAGACTGTCAAAATGTTGAGTTTGCATTTCGATTAACCGCACCCCCTCTCCCCCCTCCTGGGATTTCATCACTCCTGCAGTGCCCCAGATCAATTTTTAATTACGGACGTCACTATGACTCCCCTCCCTCTACCTGAGTGAGACGACACGCTTTAATTAAAACGACTTGCCACCGCCCTGCAGATATAACAGCTCTCCCTGGCCTAGATAGGGATTTTAATGACAGCCGACAACAGGTAGCCTTAAAGGAAAGATGCTAATCTTGCAAAACAAAAGAAATTGGAATCATTGTTATGAAAGAGGATTCTCCCTGCCTCAGACCATATTGTCTTCTTGAATACAAAGTGTTTTAATTATTTAAAACTGTGAAATGTGTAATTTCTGTGCCACTCCAAAAGTGGTAAGGATACTAATAATAATTAAGGCTGTTGCATCAGTGGTACCTGCAGAAATATGTTTTTTGAATCTAGATGTTACTTTTAATATCTTTATTTGGTAAATAATAGTTGGTGCTATATTTTGTGCAATATTTAACATTTGGTGCACTTAAATGCAAAAAAGGGAATATGTTTAGTAAATAAGTAAATAAATCAATCAAATTTAAAAAAAGTATTTTTATCATAAAAATATATCATATTACTATACTTTGTGTTTTTGAAAGCACCACTTAGTGTTTCAGAGATAAATGAACTAATAAAATGTGTTCTAATTGTGATAAATGATAAATGAAAGATGTACTAATTGTTGTCTGATTTCATAAGCAGAGACAGTAAAACTTTTAACATCCATCAAAGCAATCACACACTTCACCTTGCAGTTAAACATTGAACATTTCAGCTCTTCTTCTTTATGTTTCGTATATATTTATTTAACATTTCTGGAGCATCAGCCATTTTTAAAAGACGCCTTTGCTTCCTTTTTTTTTTTTTTTGCTTCATACAAATGTCTTATCCATCCTCTATACCACAGTCATTCTAAACGAAGCATAAAATTAATTCTCCTTGTGGGGGTGTAATTAGCATGTATTAGTAAGCTGTGACACTGGGGATTTCTGTCTAGATATTGGGTGTGCTGAGTTCTAAGGGGAATGAATTTTAACCCTTACGTTATGTTTGCCATTTTGAAAAAAAAAAAAAAAAAAAGTATTAGTATTTTATTAGTAAAATATTAAAATAGTTGTAACCATCTGGCTCGCGGAGAGAGCTCGCGCTCTCGCTTCCTTTGATCAGACACGGGCACGGCAGGCAGGACACGGAGGCAG
>JAUCMU010000027.1:2327882-2339640 GCA_032275025.1 Enteromius treurensis | reverse complement strand
ATACACATAAACCTGTTTTAAGAGACTCGTAAAACAATATTAGCCACCTTTAAAATGGCATAATAGGGGCACTTTAAACTAGCAAGTTTGAACTAACGAGTATATCGGTGCAGTGCCAGTTGTTGTCTTGTATGCAACCATCAGTAAATTGAATTTGATGCAAGCAACTGTGACTTACAGTAGGCTTTCTTCAGCTCATTGAAGGCCACAGTTGCTGCCGCATTCTGGATCGGTTGCAGAGATTTGATAGTGCATTCTGGAAGAGCTGAGTAGAGTTAAATGTCATTGGCATATCAGTGATAGAAAAAGCCATGTTTCTGAATGAAGATGGAGAGGAGAAGTGGTCTAAGCAATGAGCCCTGGGGAACCCCCTAGTGACAAGAAGTTTTTATTTAGAAACATAACTCCTCAAAACAACCTGAAGTTACCTACCTGAGGGGTAAGATGTGACTGCAGTTCCTGAGATGCCATCTTCATAAGGGTGGATAGGATGATCTGGCATTAGTCCAGCCTAGAAATGATAAGGGCCTGGTCAAGAATTTGTGCATCACTCTCTGTTAGAAAGGGCCTGATCTATCTGATGTTTTGTAATGCAAAACCTGCAAGATCGAGTGATTTTTGCTGTGTAGTCTTTGTAAGTCAGCTAGCCATCAAAGATTACACCCAAGAGTTCTGAAGTCATGCCGTAGAGTCGAACTGGCAGGGAACACAAGCAGCTCAGTCTTTTCCAGGTTGAGCTGTAGGTGTTGCTCTTTCATGCATTCCGAAATGTCTTCCAGGCAGCCTGGGATCCGTGCAGCTACCATTGGGTCATCTGGTTGAAATAAAAGATAGAGCTAGTAGGAGCAACGGTAGGAGAAAAAGTGGCTGTATGATGAATTGCTGTTGTATTAACTTACTTTAATAAATTAGCACAATGTTGTTTTAACTTGAATTTAGTTATTTTAACTTAAGTTTTACTTATACACAATATTAGGAACAAAAAATATATTATAAGGTAGAGAAAACATTAACGAATCAGTGCAGTGTAAGATATTTCATGTATATAATGTACACATGTCTCTAAAAGTATAGAATTTTGCATGACACATACAAACATGATTACTTAGCGGTTGAAGACAGGTTACTTTATTAGGGATGTAGTCATACTCTTTCTACAAAAGAAATTGTTATGAATGAATGAAATTGTTTATCTGATCATCTTGCAAAAGCTTTTTAGATAATTAGACAAACAGTTAAACAAGCATAAATGTGGAAGTTTAGTTTTGAGAGTTGCCAGAAGAATACAGCAGAACTCAGTGCATCTCCTTTTCTTGGCCCATGCGTCGATGACATCTTGGGTCTGTCGACTCCCATTTTGCCATGCTTTATTAGGCCCAGCTCACTTCACAGCACATTAGCTCAGAGACAGGGCAAACTCACACCAGCGTGGGCAGAGCCCAGAGGATGGTGAGCAATGTGAGGACGCAATTGACATTCCTCCCAGGAAAGAGTTGACATGTATCCACCTCCTTACCGAATGTCACGCCTAAATGCAATTTCAGCTGCATTCTCATGTCAATATAAAGATATTCTCTGTGACTGAATGTAATCATGGTCCAATCAGACATCTCTCTGAGCATGGGCTGTTGTTACACTTTCATTTGCAGTGATTATTTGACTCGGCCTGACTGTCAGACTGATGTCACAGATGCCACTATTTACCTGCAGGAAACAAGCAGTCTTCATTTTTTCTAATTAGTTGATCTTATTCAGACGACTGGAAAGGAAGAACAATTTAACACTTCTATTGACTGAGGTGAGCTGGTGTCATGGTTTGCCACAAATATAAGATGATATAACTGAGCTTTCACGTATATACATAAATGTATGTGTATATTACACTATGCAAATAAAATAAAAGGAATCATTTAAGGATGCTTAATTGGTCTTATGCATGTTTTATTGAAATATTCATACTGAATATGTTGGCAGCACAGCCTATCACAGCCCTCGAACTGAAGACGGACATGTTCTGGTTCATTCACAGATGATAAATGCATATACATACATGTAATATATTTTTATATTTTTTCACTAGTGAAAGTGAAAACTTTTTTTTCTTAGTATGGAAATGATGTAGACTAAGCATGGGAAAATGTGTGGGAAGAAATCCATGTATAAATGTATGTTTTCTAAGCAAATGCAACCTGTAAACCTAGTAATTCAAGTTTATAATCCATATTTAATTGGAAGGTTGAGTTCAGTTAGAATCTCAATAACAACTTACATGACTGCAAATGGGAATTGTCAAGGACAGCCATGTGTTTGCTTGTGTTTGTGCACAGATTTATACACACATGCTGCAGACATTTTACAGTTCACTGTGCAGCCAATTCAGCTTTCTGCTAAAACCAACACGAGCCATTCATTCATTCAGCAGCAGCTGAGAGTGAAATAGCGGTGTCTTTTTACAAGCAAGGGAGTGTCCGAGCAAAGGGGAAATGCATTGCATAAATTATTAAAAAGGTTTTACATTCTCATCAACAATTTTTTATTTTTTTTCTCTCAAAGTAAGTTTTTGCAGGCATTGGGTTTGAAACCTCGTGAAAAAGAAGTAGATCAGCATAGTTGTAGTAGCATAGTTTATTTTCTATATGCTTTAAAAGTTAATCATATTAGATCTGAAGAAATTTGCATTGCATCACTTGCCCACCTCTGCAGTGAATGGGTGCCGTCTGAATGAGAGTCCAGCTGATAAAAACATCACAATAATCCACTTGTAATCCACATGTCCATCAATTAACATCCTGTAAAGAGAAAAAAACAAAAACAGCATGTTAGAGAAACAAATTCAACAATGTGTTATAACTTTAATAAATTAATCAAGGTGTTATTTTTTTATTTTTTTTTTATTTTTTTTTACATGCAATTCAACAACAGTTGATCCTGTGAAAAATCCCATCCCCTGTTGTCCTCTCACATTAACATCCACCAGTGGGTTTGTTCAGAACAGTTTTCTGCAATTTTTTGCATGAAAAAGTTTCTTGATTTGTGCATATTTCTCTCCTCATTCAGACAGGACAATTTTTCACTGGAGAGGATAGAATTAGATTTTACTAAATTTCAAGTTAAAACGTTTGAACTGATTTGTTTACAAACATTTGTTTTATTTATTTATATTTTTTACTGGAGTAGTCGATTATAGTAATGCTTTTTTGTCAGCTGTTTAAAATATCATTCTGATGGTAGCCATTCACTATAAAGGAGAGCATCATTGTATCTAAGAAACAAATTCATCTACTTCTTGAATGGCCTGAGAATGAGTACATTTCTAGCAAATTTAGACTGCACATTCAATACAGTTAAGCAAACTTCTTTTAAGGAAACTAGGTACTGTAAGAGAAGTGGTGCTTTTCTGTTTAGCCCATTTCTCAGGCTATTCCCAGTTAAGAGATATCAAGAATCAATATTCAAGGGACTGCTATTAGTGAAATCATGTTTGCTAGGTACAGACCTCCGAAGTGAGCTTATGAATAAGAGATAAGGGAATATTTCAGGCCTGCTTTCAGTGACCGTTACGCTTGGTGTCCCAGTGCAGAAGAAGAGGGACATTGAGGGATTGGAGAGAGAGGTTGTATTTGCCGTCCACCGGCTAACCTCTGCAAAGCTCTTTAGAAACTCACTGCACATCAATAATGCAAGTCCTGGCACAATGCATGAGGTAGACGCAGGCATGCAGAGCCTCACCGTTGTGTAATGTGCATTTGGGACGGAGGGCAGTGCCTCAACGTTAGCATGTATTTGTAATGAGGAAGCCGTTATGCAACTGCATACAATTAATATCATGCAATTCAAATAGGATCCAATGGTAATGAAGTATCATGAAACGGAGTGAAGCCTGGAGAATCCATTACCTTGCGGCTCTCTGGATGTCTTCATCCACTGAAAGTCCTATTGGTATATTATATGGCTCTGAGGGATTTTCTGGGAATGCGAGACTTGCAAATTCAATGACTCTCCCTGTCGCATACAAACTGGAAACAGACTTGCTCTATATAGGAGGAGCTGGGAAAGGAGATAGAGAACATCTTGAGTTGCCTGAGGCTCGTGCTCTCCTTGGCTCTCTTCTGGGAATGAGGAATGGGCCAAACCCCTCTCCTTCTTTCCACCCCCCTCTCTCCACAGGCCTGCCAACCGTGTGACAATCCAACGTCAACTGCTTATGAATATATTTGATGAAGTGCAGCTCCATGTAACATGAAGTTTCATAGTATGGTTTGACTTTTGTTGTCCTCCAACTTTTACTACAATGACAGCCAAATGTTCGGGGTAATAAATCAACAACTTATCCTCCAACCAATTCTCCCGAATAGGTCATTCGTCCAAATCTTGACCCGTCAGAGCATATACTACAATTGCACCCCTATCGGCAACAGGACATTTGCATATTAATGTTTTGTACTATTTTATCCGCTGTACTGTTTGGGGTTTGTGTGGATCAGTTTGTAGACCAATGTGTTATAAGATGAGACGTGATCATGAGATCATAGATTTAAACCCAGAGAACACACATGCTCATAAAATGTATATGCCATATAAATCATGATTTTGCACAATTTTTGTAACATGTAGGTTTAAGGGTACGGTAAGGTGTAGTCATTCGTATGAATTACACCTAGTAAAATATGTTTTAATCACTGTGTAAAAAGTCTTCACACTGCATATACAAAACATGCATTTTGACATGCTGATGTTGTAGTGGCCTTCCTAAGACTATGTGGATAATGTACAGTAGGAATATATTGCTGATTACCCTTCATGTAATAGAGGTTAAAGTAATAATAGCCATAATAGCATATTTTTAAAAAGAAGCGTCACCATTGGAATATGTCAAGATACTCTCAAGGGTAAACTTGACCTTCAGCCTCCACCTTCTGGACAAATGCCTTCTCAAATGTGGGTCTCAAAGATGTTTTCAGAATGATTACTGGTCTTTAACGCTCATATTTAACAATCCAATAAGTTTTATTAAGCTAAAATTAAATTAAATATCATTATATCCAGCTGAGTTTAAGATTTTTTCGCTGGGCAGAAGATTGCACTGTGTGTCTGTATAGATATCTTTGTGTGCTTCTACAATCTGAATCAGAAATCAGCCGGCACACAGATACTATTCAGTGTAACCTGTGACATTTAAGTCAGACTTAATTCAGACAAATGGACACTTTAATCAATCCACCAGTCACGTTGAAACATATCTTAGTTAACTTAGCGGTCTATAATCTTTATCTCTTTAACATGATGTTATCAATGCATGTTATAACTATGGACAGTGTTAATTAAGGTTCTTGTTGAACTTTAATAGAATATGTCAATTTTAATGAATGCATTTAGATCAATACATTACCTTAGATTTTTACTGCATGAACAAACCATGCTGATCTAAAGTAGCGCTTAAGCAGAGTTAAAATGTGCAGCTCAACCAAAGTAGTGAAATTTCCAAACAAATGATTCACATGAGTTGGTTCTTTGTAGCGCGGTCGAGATAGCCCAATTCCCAAAACACAATACTATTATCCTAATTGAGATTTATGGATTTGCTATTTGAAATGAAATGTTTGGATAGCTTTTCATTAACTACTGTTAGCAGCATGTAGAGTAACTAACTGCATGTCAAAAGATTAGCTTGACTATTTAATTGCATTGACTAGCTTTGAAAAAAAGAAAGAAAGAAAAAGTAAGCTAGTTTGTTTCCCCAACACGGGTGTATTTTGATCAGGCAACTGACTCTCGATATCGTTTTAAGAGCTTGATTATTATTGATGCAATAAGAACGAGACATTTTGTAGCAAATAGCTTTTCAACGGCTAGTTAACGGGTGTGCTTTTAGCCCAAGCTTGATATGAGATAAATTGGTGTAATAAATTGGTCCCTGAAACCGAGCAGCATTGAGATCATAACCTGCGAGAGCCAATCTTGCTTTGGCAGGATTCTACTCGCACGTACAGAAAGACTGAGCTCAGCGATGCTCTCCCAGAACACCCTTGTTAACAAACCGGTCAGGTACGCAGGAGACTACAGCGCTGATAATTCTATCAATAAATAAGCTTAGTGGATGCTAACGTATGGCAAAATTGCTCCTGTGCAAGAGGTTTTGGGTCAGTACCTCTACTGCAGAGCTGGTATGATTGTTGTGTTACACAGTTCAAGAGCACAGATGGGATTTTATGCTAGAACATAGGGCGGCTAAGATCTTGGTGTGTGTGCATGTGGCAGGTTTTTTTTTTAATTTACTTTATTTAGTCTCTAGAGGATGAAAAAGCAGTCTTTTTTTGGATACCCATGACATTCGGAAAATGTACAAGCATTCTGTTGTGATGACTCACTTGGTTTGTATCTAGGAGCTATATTCCACTTCCACGTACAATATAAATAAGGCAAAGAACTGATGCTGAAATTCCTAGAAACCCTTGAATATGAACTAAAATGTCAGGTTGAATGAGAATATTTTGTTCCAGTTGGTTGATTATCAGAAAGGATAATGGCGTAAAAGGAATAAAACCAAAAGAATAATAATAATGCCAACTCTATAATAACTCTGCTAACTAATTATTAGTTATCTCTGTTGAATCAAAAACAGAGCCCGAACATGTATCAAAAAAGGAGATGCACTTCATAAATTTAATGAATCAAAAACACACCAAATGCATGACCGATCTTGTATAGGCTGATTCAAACACTTTTAGTGAAACATGAACAAATGAGCAAATGACTCTTATGAGATTGTTTGTCTAGTCAGTGAATCAAAGACTTTACAAACAATTGACTCTCATGAGGCAGTTCTTTTAATTTTTTGTACATCAAAAAAGAAAAAGAAAAGAAAAATATGTAGCCTGATTATATTAGACCGTTATTTTTCTGTAATAGATTCGCAAAACAAATTACTATTTAAAAGACGTGCTGCCAATTTGAAACTGTTTGAAACACTGCCCTGTTTAATTTACAGCTTTAGCCAACTCAGTCTCATGACCAATTCGTACATATTCGTATGAGGTCCCAAATTTGTGCTAATTCATACTAATTTGTATGACCTCACTTCGATTTTGTTAGATTTGTCTGTAACCTTGTGACGGGTAGATTTACCGGCAGGGTTAAGGTTTGGGTCATTCGTACAAATTCAAACGAATTGCCAAATACGTACGATTTAGAAGAAATCCTATGAATTAGTGAGGTTGTATAAATTTATACGAATTAGCCACCTCGAAAAATATGTATGAATTTCGAGAGATCAGGTTTTCTTTAGCACAGGAGAAGGAGCGAACTAACTGCATAACTAAGATTAAACAAAATTGAAAATAAACTGGGAAATATGTACTGATAAACAAACCCAAAATTATTTGTGTTATGATTTAACATGTTAACTTCATTATTATATATATATATATATATATATATATATATATATACACACATGTAAAAAAAAAATTAATGAAAATTTTTAATAAATACAAAATCTTGCAAGAGGCTGTCAAGAGTCCTTTGCTAGCACATGACCAGCATAAACCAGCAGCTTCAAAACAAACAGTACCTAACCAGTTTTTGTTTTAGCAGGGTGGAAAACAGGTTTACAGCACATTTTGTTCAGTATGTTTTCAGCCCAAACTGCTATAAAAAGCAGCATGATTATAAACAAGTAGCATTCAGTGCATAATTTGTCTCCAAGCTCATGACAAACGAGACACTTCCTTGCTAGCATCTATAGGCTTTACTTTGCTTAAGGTTCAATTTTTTATGAGAATGTTTCGCTTCGCCGATTCAACAAACAGCTTTTTCCCTACAGCATATTGGTGTGATTTCTCTTTGAGAGCATCATTTTCTTGCATTTTCTTTTGGGTGAAGTTATTAAATGACTGACTGGTTTGTGGCAGGTGTGCGCTAACAGTGTTAGCAAGCTTAGCATCCGTGTTATTTAGATTGCAGTATACATACCTCAGTGTTTTATTGCTCTTGGATTAGAGTGCGTGGTTCCCTCAAGCGCATTATTTTAATAACTTGTTTTGAAACGCCTGTTTCTCTTGAAATATCAGTATTATGAAGAACACTCGCTTATAAGCAGGGTGTGCTTCTAAACTCAAACTTAGAGTCACTGTTTAGCGCTAAACTGCAATCGATGCTGTTTTCTTACATTTCCAGACAAGTACTGTTGAGATTTCAACCGAATCGAATAGGACAACAATGAACCGCACTGCAAAAATGTAGACCGGCTTTGATTTGTGTGGCATCAGAAAGAAAAGGATTCTCAGTTGTTCACTAAATTATGGGTCTTTTAATTCAAACGCTTTTTATTGTGCTGCAGCTGCACAAAAGTCCCCTATTGTATTTTCTTTGTGTTTCTTTATTAGCAGCTCTTTTCTCCCGAAAGCTATTTTTTGAGAGTCTTTGATGGCCTGGTATACCTCTGTAATAATTCAAGACTTCACTGGTGGCCCTAATATCATACAGAAAGGAAGCGCCCTCGACGGCATGCAAATTAAGTGAGCGTGTATGAAGTGTGTTTGAGTAATGAATTAAGGTGCAGAGGGATCTGACGCATGTCATCTTTAGCAGTGAAAAAAACAACAACAAAAAAAACTATTTCTTGTTGAATGAACAGAAGGCAGGTCGCAAATGAGAAAGCACTTCAAAGACGGCTTTAAAATCAATAACCAGAAGTTCCAAACATCTCCTTTGCCGCATTGTAACATGATCAAGAGATTTTTCCATTTATTTATTTTTAATTAAATCTGACATAGGCTTTAAAGTGATAGTTCAGCCAAACATGAAGAATTCAGTTATTTATTCGCTGTCATGTCCATGTTTTTTTGTGGAACACAAACTGATAAGTGTTACGCAACACCTAACACTGACAGAATTTTGTGACCAGGGTCTGTCAAGATCCAAAAAAAGACAAGAAAATGCCATGAAAGCACCACAGAATGTTCTATGACTTGAATTTACAGGCTTTTTCTCTAAAGCTATTGTATGATTATAGTGTATTTGAACCATTTATATGATGCTTTTTGGATGGTTTGGAGCTTTTGTGGCAGGAGCAGTGTATTATTTGCTTTTGTGTTCCACAGGGGAAAAAATAACAGCATAGGTGTTTGAAAAATAAAATGAAAGAAAAACAAACACATGAGGTTTCCTTTACTGCATGACTCATATGTGTACCATATTTTTAATAAAAAAGGTATGGAAGCCAAAAAAAAAACATCTTTCAGCCTGACTTTCCAGTGACCTCTGTGGAATTAAAGGCTGGATATTTATTTTCTGCTCTCTGGTACAATCGTTTAAATTTTGCATGCTTGCTCAATCAAAACATCTCTGACTTAAAAAAAAAAAAAAAATGTAACCAGTGTTTTATAACCAGCACACCTAGCACTCATAAAAGCAAAACATTTTTCTTCCTTTAAACGAGTAGTACTGTAACCCAATTCAAAATCATCTAGATTGTAGGTTTAATACTAAAATGTCCCTCGAAATGCTTTTCATTGCACATTAAATCTATGCACTTACACTGAGATTAACATTCCTTGAAGTAATGGATATTCTGTATGATGCTTAGTCATGATATGTGGGGTTATTATGTACAGTGTTAATGTGTGGAAAATGCACAGATTAAAAGGATCAGGTTTTTTCTGAACTGAAGCTTATGAGTGTTGAGTTCTGCATTACGAGCACTGTGTTCTGGCAAATCTCTCTCATAATTGTAGTCAAGAGATTCACAAAAGTGTTTGGTTTGACAAATGATGAATTTTCAGTTAGCCTTAATGAACTTTAATGACTTTTATTGTGGTCATTTGAAGCAATAGAATAGTTAATGCATCTTTAATTGCAGCAAGATCTTCTATCATTTGCCTTAAGGAAAATCAGTTTTTTCCTCAACCCTCAGGATAAAGTTGCATATTAAATATGGTATTTTGATCATTGTAAACTTGGAGAGTAAAACATAATAATATTGTGTTTACTTCATAGTAGATGGAGTTGTGTGGAAATGAATGTATGCCTCAAAATAATGTAGTTTCCATGTTGCCCCAGTAATTGCACTGGTAATAATAAAATGATAAACAATACATCATTTCTTGTGATCTTATGGCAGTGGCTGATAAATTGTGCAATAAAATGTGTGCTTCTTTAATAAAATAAGGAAAGTAAATACAGATATATTTGTATTGATTGTGTAATTTACATACTACTATTACTACTACTACTACTACTACTAATAATAATAATAGTTTTAAATATATTCGGTATCTAAAATATGGTCATGCAGAATAAGCCATTATTGTTTTGCTTTATAAGTACTGATATACACACCTTATTCATGTTGCAAATTTCACAATGTTGATGGAGCCTTATAATAAAGACTACATTTTTGCCAGGACTTTTTTTTTTTCATGATGGGAAATAGTTCTCCAATGGTTAGAAATGACAATTGTAGCATGTTATATATTAAATGAATTAATCAGAATTAACATAATGTCCATGATGTTCAGAATTATGATATAATTAAATGCATTTCTCTACAGTGGTCATGTGGCCACAGATAACACATGAACATGCTGGCTGAGAGTAATATTAATTATATTCATGTATTATCAGAGGAACACATGATAATGTTCGACTTTGCCCTGTCTTGCAGAATGATTCCGTCCACGAGTTATGACTTCCTGGTGAGAGACCTCGTATCTGGACGGGAATATGACCTTTGTGTTCTCGCTGTTTACGATGATGGCATGACCTCGCTAACCGCCACGCGCCAGGTGGGCTGCGTCTCATTCGTCACGGAGACAGAGTACAGCCAGTGCCAGTCGCTCCATAGCCACTTCCTGGGCGGCACCATGATCATCATCATCGGAGGAATCATCGTGGCCTCTGTTCTCGTTTTCATCATCATCCTCATGATCCGGTATAAAGTTTACAGCCATCATGGGGCAGATCCTGGAAAGGGGACCGCTATGACAAATGTGCGCTTGCAGACCAATGGGGGGCAAGCGGCGGGGCAGGTCCCACGCTCCAGCTCAAAAATTGTGGAGGGCCAGGAGGTCACGGGAGCGGGTTTAGGGGGGGCTGCTGCGGCCGCCGCTAGTTCAAAAGACTCCACTGCCATGGTGCTGGTCACAGACTCTGAGACAACTGTGCAGATATCAGAGATGATCTCCGAGGACATAGTCTCCCCCACACAAAAGCACCATCCTAGGACTTGTATAGAGCTCAAGAGAAGGCCTTCTCTATCTTCTAAAGAAGGTACAAGCACAGACTCACCAGGAGGTATGTACATTCAAAAAATAAATAATGCAATACTATAAACAACTTAATAATGGATTTGTTTCTTTTCAACACTCATATTTAAGATTCACAACACATTAACTAATGAACTGAAATACAATGGTTATAATGGATAACTTATTGTTTTTTTTGTTGTTGTTGTTGTTGTTCAAATCTGTGTAAAAACAGTTAAAAATAATGCGGTTGCCTCAACGAATGGCTTTTGATATCAGTTTTGCAATTGTTAAAACTATCGGGTAGGTTTAGTGTTGAGTTAGATGTGGGACATATTTGGGTAACAATTTATAATAACTACACAATATGAATGATTAGTAGGTATTAGTAAGAATTTATTTCATCCTTTATAAACCGTTGTTCCAACATTATTATGCATTATTACACGGCTCTCTGGAATGCTTGATTCTGATTGGTCAGTTGAGACATTTACAGGTTCGTTCTTTTCGAATAA
>JAUCMU010000027.1:2307907-2323455 GCA_032275025.1 Enteromius treurensis | reverse complement strand
GATATTTGACCTGTGTTCATCTGCTGTGTTAGTCGCATTTCTATTATCAAAGTGGTATCCTGAAGGTGTTATCTTAATAAGCAACTTCTACCTGATTTAATCCATGGAAAATGGTTTTGTTGGTATAAATTGATGTATATAGGTTGGTTCAAAAAGAAATAATTGTGTGTATATATTGTATACACACACACACACACATTAATTATTTTTGTCTTTTTTTCCCTTTTTTGTACCATAAAACTAACTCAATTAATCTTTCTGTTAATACAAGTGCTTTTTACTGAAATAACAAACTTGTAATACCTACACACACACACACACACACATATATATATGTATATATATATATATGTTTTTTCTTGTAACAACTGCTGTAGTTAATATATATTTTAATAAGATTTTTTTTTTTACTGAAATAGAAATTATAACAACCTACTTAAATTGCTAAGTAACTGTATGTTACTTTTATTAATGTTTTATTACTTGCAATTTTACCTTTTTTAACCTACTTTTAAGACATGAAGTACAATATAAGTGCGCACTGAATATAGTTAAGCACATTTTATTTTATTTTTTTTCACAATAGTCAGGTTTATTTTTTTATTTAAATTATTATTTGCTAAGTAGATATTGAATTAATTTGAAAAAAAATAATTTATTTGGTCTCGTTATCAACTACTGACATGCTCGTATATCATTTATTATATCGGCTTATTTTTTTGATGACTTTCTGATCACCTTGTCATGTTTATGTTTGTATTAATGATCAGCTGATTGTTTATTATCTCATATTTATCTGTTCTGTGACGCATTATAGTCATTCTGCTGTCCTTTACCTCCTCCTGTCCTCTGTGCTGTCACTAACACAGTCCAGCCCATCCCTCACCACTGTTTTTCTTTCTTCCCTAGACACAGCAAGCCCACAGGTCAGCGATGAGAAAAAGGTTCAACGAGACTGGAGCGACTTTAAAATTTGATGACTCCTTCCGCTGTCCTGCAAGAGACAGCCATCACCCCTAAAGAGTAATTCCATCATTCTTTTTTTTTTTTTTTTTTGATTTTGTAGTTGTATGTAGTTGTTTTTGTAAATTATCCTTTTTTCTCATCACCCAAATTTACCTTGAATGCCAGTCCTACATTTAGACTGGTACGTTAGTCAGTACATCAAAATAACTACTATATAAAAAGCACTATATATATATATATATATATATATATTATAGAATGCCATAAAATACCCTACAAATTAAAAATATTAAATTACAAAAATAAATAAAATGAATAATAGATAGATAGATAGATAGATAGACAGAGAGACGGATAGGTTTCAGTTTATTTATTGGATTTTGTCTCTGATTTATTTTGTAAATGAAAAAAGTTATTTTTTTATGGAAAAAGAACGCACCCTGAGATGAAAGCGTAAGACTGTGAAGTTTGTCCGACACAAAACAAACTTTTTTTTGTTTTTACACTAGTACTGGTGTAGTTTCTGCAGTCCTGTCTGGTGCATATGACAGCTCTGTTTCATCTCAGTTCTGTTTAGTGTGACAGATGCACTTGTTTTCTATTCAGGTTTGCACTTCCAAAAAATCTGCACAACCAGCTGAGACATATGCACTTCATATGGGTTTTGAGAGTGTTTTGTTTATCACTGGCCTCTCTCTCTCTATCTCTCTCTGTGTTTTCGACTCATCCCAGAGCTGGCCAGGTCATTTGATTATAGGAAGGAATATGGAATAATATGTCTGAACCCTGACTGGACTTTCTCCCCTGAGCATTCACTCCTCACACTGTATTCCACGGACTCTCCAAACATTTCCTACCAGGACATTTTTGAGGACTCAATCCACTACTGCAACCAATGGAAACGGGGCACAATAATTGTTCTCCATCGCTGGCTTTTGGAAAGTATTGCCTTTTACATCCCCATGGCCGGGACTGTCTACTTGTTTGCTGCCGACAACAGTATGCATTGTTTACTGGACAGTCTGGGTTAAAGAACGAAATTTCGCTGAAGAGGTGAGTATACACCTGCTCTGTAGAGAACTCCAATCTATCAAACAAAAAAACATCACATCAGCTCAAATAAGATGAGAATCAGTAACAAGGAAGCGTTCGGCTCTTGTGTTGACATTGCTGTGCCTGTCCTGAGGTTATCAGCTAATGTCTTGTAGCTCAGCTTCATGTATCAGACGCTCCACTCACGCTCACTCATGTGGAAATATAATTAACTTTGCTGTGTTGCAAGAGCAGTACCTTTCATCTCTAAGTATCACCTCAGACTGCAAACAAATGCCAACATAAGGCCATAGTAAATGCCAAGTATGTAAGTTTCCCTGCTTCCAAGCTAGACGTCAAGCAGAGGTTATAAAAGAGCCACACTCAGTTTACACTACAAGGTGACTAAACAGCATAGTTGTTGCTCAGTGGATATGTGGACTGTATTCAAGCTCAGAAAAAGCAACAGTCTCATGAATAATTGATCACACTGATATTTTCCTGCGGTTTTAACAGTTGCTAAAAATTCCCCCACAATGCCTTGTGACATCAGAAGAGAGGGTTGACAGAGCATGTCAAAGAAATGAACAGGCTGTTGCACGCAAAGCAAGGCACTAGGGATTGTTACGCAGGCACTCAGACATTGGACGATCCATGAGAGTACAGGATCCATGAGGATACGGATGTTCCTGGAGGCGCATTCGTTCTTTTATTTCTAGTATTTGTTGTCATAGAATAAACAGCTTTTAAACCTTAAGCAATCAATTAAATTGCAACTCGCTTGATGAAATATCGATCAAATTTGTGTGCGACCGTGGTGTCTGTGACCCCAGAAAGATGTTTGATGCCGACGTCATATGCAATCAGCGGGACTCTGTCCAAAAACAACCAGTTAAAGGAGCTGACAAGTAAAAATTGATACGCCAACGATTGGTGCAATTGATCCCACAATCAAAGCTTCTGCTTTCCATGACTTTGAGAAACGAGAGCAGTTAAAAGTTCGACGGGGCAAAGTGAAATGCAAAGTTAAGATGGATTGAGTTGTTTATTCTTTGGTTTCAATGCTTGAAGCTGTGAATCAAATCCAGATGTAAGGTGTCATCCTGAGATCTGTCTCTGTGATACTGTTTTAAGCAGATCACAGACTAACATATCAGCATATAGATCTTCAGGCCTTTCTGAAATGTTATATATATTGAAATTATATTCAGCACTAAAAATACAATAATAACATGTCTTGAGCAGCAAATCAGCATATTTGAATGATTTCTGAAAGATCAAAAAGTTTTGCAAGTTCTCTTACCTAGAAATCATGGAGGGGTCTACAATTTTAGCATACAGTAGGTGCATTTCCACTGTGAGAGACAGAATCTAAGAAGAAAAATCCGGAAAATTACATTGTATGATTTTTTAACAATTTATTTTGAGAATAGGGCTTTACATTTAGTCATTATTTAGGTAGCACACATACTCTGAAGGCAGAATTCAAATGATCCATTTAAATCTAGATGAATTAAAAAAAAAACAAAAAAAAAAAAAAAAAACATTTATGCCCACCCCTTATATATATATAATTATTTATATATTATATTTTGGGGTGTTTTTTATGTAATATTTTTATGTAATATGTTAAAATTTTAAATGTTTACTGTATATTTGGTCAAGCGGGTCATAAGAGGGTTCTTATGACAACATAAATAAAAAATAAAAAATAAAACGTACCAACCCCAAACTTTTGGTCATTTAAAATAACGAATGTTACATTTTTTACAAAGCTGAATAATAATAATACTAATAATAATAATAACAATAACAATAATAATAACAATACTAATATTAATAATTATTATTTATTGTTGTTATTATTATTATTATTCCTTTTTTGGTATTACCTAATTTCTATATTTGTTTAGTGTTAAGATTATTTATTAAAAATACATTTGTGAAGTGTAAAAATGATAATCAGTTAATTTACATTTGCATTGGTATGTTAGTCAACACATCAAAATAAGTGTACTTTTTGAAAGCACAAGGACATATTAATTAAACATGATTTAACACCAGTGGTCTTTGGATCAAAACTAATTAGTTGATTAATTAATTGAATAATCAATACATGAATAAATAAATGGAAATACAAAAACTAAGATATCAGTTTCAAATACAGAATACAACTTGTTTCATGATTCATGGCTTTGATTTTCTTGTTGTTTTAGAGAATAAAACAACAAGTTACTGTTAATTCTTCATCCAGAAATTGTAAAAGAATAGAACGACTATAAAGATCCCTGTTCTGTTTTCAGTAGACCACAAATGACTTTTGGCTCTATTAAACGATGACTGAGCTTTCGAATGCACTCATTTCAGACTTTCTTCTCTCAGTGGTGCATCTAAGTTGTTACAATTTTAAAAATAGTCCAACTGAACTGCGATTACACAGTATTTTAGTTGTTGGCACCCCTTTGCCACACTTAGCATTTAGTTTTGACTTGTCAAGCCTCATTTCTTCGCCAATTAAAAAATCATTACGTGACTAATCACTTCTCCACGCCGATGACACAGCGATAAACTCACTGAACACATTTTGCTACCACAGACGCTCGTGCAGGTTGTCCGTTTAGATTGCTTATTTGCCATTTAATCACAGAAATGTCATTAAACAGAAATGACATTAACAAAATATTGATACATAGTGATTAATTATAGAGAGGTGACGAATGCACTAATCTCAGATTTGGTTAGACCTTGAAATGTCCTTGGAAAATGAGTGCGTTTGTACTGATATTAGATTATTTATAACAACATTTGCATAAGCTGATATCTTAAAAAGTATATTTCATAGACAACAGCTTGTTTTTTTTTTCTGTTGGTGTAATGAGCTGTTCTTGCGATTGTTGTTGTTTTGTCTGTTGAAAGAGTCTGTGGCGATGTTATCTGGCCTGTGTCTGCTCACCAGAGGCAATGTTTGTTGATACCTTAATTCTTTGTTCCACCTTCCACCTCTTTGAGATAAGTACTCTCTAATTAGTAATAACCAAAACATTGTTAATTACGTAGTACAGCCGCGCTCCTCGAAATTAACGGTTCAGTGCTGGGTTTGTTGATGAGGTTTTGTTTCTTGGAGACCTGTTAGTGTGCACTTTGTGGCAAATTGAATTTGGGAATGAAACATATAATGACTCACAAATTTGCCCTTTCCATGAGACCAAATGCTTTCCTTAGGGTCAGAGAAAATGTGAATTTGCTTACTGCTTAGATTAACCAGATGGATTTCAATGGTCACCCACATTGACTTCTCCAAATGCATCTTGTTTTCTTTGGGGATGGTCACGCTGGATTTTAAGGTGGTGCATTTATTATTTTTTTTTTCAGAATTTAGTAACAGGATGTAATGCTCGCACCACATTGCATCAGCTTAGCTTCGGGAAAAAAAATTATAATAATAAAGTAAATAATAATAATAATAACATTTCACATTAGACAGATAGATGGATTATTCAAAATGATGATGTCTAATGGATTTAATTTAATTGAAATGTATTTAATTTATTATTTAATTTAGTTTAGTTTGATATTATGAGATTATGAGTCATTGTTATGTTGTCTGTCAGTGTTTTCTTCGTTTACTGTTGTGGAGTTTTATTGTGATGTGTCTCCCTTTGTTGCTAGGCCCACTCGGTGTTGTCTCCGCCCAGCTTGTAAGTTTTCATGCCGAATGATCAGCTCCGCCCCCTTGTTTAAGGTCTCCCTTTTATAAACTGTTCATGTGTGTTTGTAGAGCTGTTGAGTATTGCGAGTGTCTCCCTAACCAAGTGTTTCCTTTGCGTTGTGGTTTTTCAGTTTTTGCCTGTTCGTGTACCTCTCTTTGCCCCTGTTTGGATTATTGCTCTTGTTTGCCCTTACTGATATCAGCGGAAACTCCACCAGACTAGACACCAGCTTCAAAGATTCCCGGAAAGCCATGAAGTCTCCAAGTGCCCTTTCCTCGATGCTGGGGAACATAGGAGTAGCATCCAAGGTGGCTGGAGACAGTGGCTTGAAATCCATTGAGGTGGGAGGCTCTGGTGTGGCAGCCATGGTGTGCAAAGGCTCAGGGTTGGCGGCCATCTTGGGCTGTTGCTCTGGATTTCCAGTCATCTTGGGCTGTGGCTCTGGGTTGGTGACCATCTTGTGCTGTTGCTGTGGCACGGGAGTGACGGCCATTTATTTAGACCATTATAATTATATAGGTGGCAAAATAAAATGTCACATGATGAACCAGAGTTAATAAGTTGCCTATCCATAAATGATGGCAAATACTAGATGAAGACAAGGAAAAAAATAAAAATAAAAAAAACACAAAAAACTTTTTATGCAGTACAAAATTAAAATGATATGCAAATACTCACTCTTTATGCACATATGGACAAATGCACCAAATACTTATATTGGCACTAAAATGTGATTTGTGTTCATATGGAGTTTACCTATCTCTCTGTCTTTTGGAAGGTGATGTGGCCGTCACTTCCTAGTGCATCATTTGCATGAGAGACTGCAAAGAACCTCTTTGATTTACGCCCAACTGCCATTCACCGTTTGCCTCTGGGTTTGCTCAAAATCCATTGAAAGACTCCTTTATTTGATATTTAATGGTCAGGGTGGATTTAATTGCATAATCAATAGTGCTGACAAGAAACAAGGTGTGGCGTTATAACTCATAATGAAAGCTATAATGGAAGCCAAACCAAGTAATAAAATTCTCTTGAGTGCTGAAACCATCCTCGGTATCTGATATAGAAGATTGAATGTGTTTACGCTAAAGATTTTATCTAGGAGTTCAGTGCAGAACTTCAGTTCAGTTTAATTTATGTATGGAATAGTCTTGCATAAGATATTTTTTTGAATATCTTTTACGGTCACCAAGGCTGCAATTTTTGAGTAAAGTTAAAGGAATTAATGAATGACTGAATGAATAAATGAAATTTACAGTAAAAAACTTTTTGCCAGAAATTTTATTTAAATTATGTTATTTTTTATACAGTTAAATAAATAATACAATTATTATTATTTAAAAAAAAAAAAAAAAAGTTGTTTGTAAAACAAATTTTGGGAGGAGCACAGGTACTTAATACAGCAGGCCCCTCGTTTCCCAATCACATTATCAGTGAATCAGAATGAATTAGTATGAATAGTATGAATTTCCGTTCCTATCTCATTCATAGCATCCCTCCACCACCCCGGCTCCATTTCTTCAATTCCTCCCTCCGGGGGGAGCATACGGGGATCGGGTCAGAAGCAGAGCTCTGTCTGCTTCTTGCAGACAAGAAGGGTTAAAAAACCTAGGGCTTGAAAGTCTGCCGAGCTCTGAACCTACTCTGTCTACGATGAATTACAGGCAAGCATGAAATATATTGTGAAATATATCCCTCTCCGACTTCACATTTTTAAACGTTACATATTTAAATACGCTGGTGTTACCATATGAACATATTTTTGAAAGTAGGAGAAGCTTCAGGGCAAATGAAAATGATCTTAACAAATCCTCACTTAATTGTTATGAATTATAAAACAGATTTTGGGGCGAGCGTTTGAATAGCTGATAGTTCAGGCTTTTATGACACAATGGGATTGTGGCTTGACGTTTATTTATCTTCTTTCTTTTTGAAAAAGTCCTCTCACCAAATCAACAGGCATATCTTTTCTCTTTGTTTTTATTCCCTTAAGCAGTCTGTTTATGTCGCCACAGTCAAAAACAGAAAACATAAATTTTTCACCTAACACGATTAAACACTGGAACGATTCGGCTTTTTGGGCCTACAAGAAGAGAAAACTTCACTTAATATGCAAATGCCCCAAGCTGTTGATCTTAGCTGTGTTTGGATGATCTTGGTTGTATGTTCTACTGTCACGTCTTTACTGTCATTTAGAGCCGCGAGGCTCCAGACAGATCCATCTTGGAGCCCACATGCAGTGAGAAACATCCAGTATCTGTCTCATCGCTTGGCTGGAACATATGGCCGCTCTAGAGGCCAAATCCATGTCGATGCATTTTCTTTTGTCAGGGCCGAGCTAAAAATAAATAAGTTGCGACATTTAGATCAATACGGATGTCTGTTCATTTAGATTTTGATGGAAGACTGATTGAGGTGTTTGTTATAACAGGACGTGGATGGAGGTCTTTGTCTAGATGTTGAAGGTGGTTCGAAGGTTACGAACGCATTGTCTGAAGATAGCAGAACAGGGTGGGATCGAGTTGCTGGCAGTCATGTTGTCTAATCCCGGCTGCTTTCATGGTCTCTCAAGCTTTCCATCATTTGCTACTCCTGCCAACAAATTAACATTTATATCAGCTCTTCTCCCATCCAAAGGGTCCAGAAGCCCAAAGAGAAGACCACCATCATAGATTTGAGAGGATGCCAGCACTGCAGTTCATTCCTTTTGTTCTTTTATGCATATAAGATCAATTTAATGTTAGATGTCTCAATCATCACTTATGAAAGGCAATTTCACTCATTCCCCCTGGTCTTTGAACATTTCAGGCTATAAAGGAACATGGCGGGTTGAGTGTAAAGTAAACTCAGTACACAGCAGTTGTGGCATAATGTTGATTATCACATGACAATTTTATACTATGCCCTTTTTTGCAGTTGTTAAAGTAAAAATGACAGTTCCACAATGTATCTGTGTAGTAATTGTTAATAGTCAATACAATACTCATTATATTGGTGAATTATACACATCAAGATAATTTACAATGTTACAAAACATACACACATACTTACTTATTAATTCATTCATGAGATTGGTATGACACATGGCAGAACTATGGTACTGTAGATGGATACACAACAATATTTGAGCAATATTAAATGATAGAATAATTAAAAGAATGACAGCTCAATAGATGGAACGCTATACAGTACACAACCCTCCACAACTGCTCTATATACTTCTGTATGAGTAAATTCACTCTAGTAGTCATTATGCCACAAACACTGTCAACAGAGCTTAAATTGCATTGAGCTGAATGATTCTTGTGAATTGGATGTTACCTCCTCAAAGACTAGGCAGGACTTGCAGTCGTTCCTTATCTCTTTAGAAGCGTGACGCCTTCTGCCAAGGAGCCTGATCTTGTTTCTCGCTCTTGTTTTCTCTAGATATTCATCAGCCTCCACCCATTCAATCACGCAAACTGCACCAGTGAGCGGAAACTCAGATGGGACAAAGTAAACAGCATGTCTGTGCTTTCTGCGCTTTCATCAATCTGCCCTTCTGCGTCTCCTCCGGCTTTACAGTGTCAGTCTTGACCCTCTCGTCCAGTGAGAACTCAAACCTAAAGGACTCAAAGCAACAAGCCGACGGCAGCAGCAGCAGCGGTCCCGGGTGGGAGCACAAGTATACCTGTTAATTTGAGTTCTTTGGTCACTTTTTATTTTGCCATTTTCTTTTGTAACTGTACATAAATCAATTTAAGATCTTATAGTTTTGTACATGTAATTTTTATGGTGTGTGTTTTTTTAATAAAATAAAAGACTATAACAAATTCTAATGGTTTTATTTTAGTGTCTGATATTCAGTTTTGAATTTTCTTGTGAATTTATTTACACTCCTTTCTTTTCACTTTATAAACAAAAAAGATTCAGACAGTACAAATATGCGTTACATAATTAATGTACATAATCCCACTATACATGGAATAGTAATTTTTTTACAGGGGATACATTTCTCAAAGGCTGTATCTTGACAACAAAATATCCATTACAGGAGTCATTACATGTATTTTAATACATATTTAAAATTCCTTTTTATAGTTAAAATTATTTTATTACATTACAAACATTATTACATAAAACTAACATTTTTATACACAAATATGTACACATATGATGAATATATAAAATGTCATTTAAAACATATTACATGGTATGCTATATCATACTATATCACAAAATGAACAAATTTAAATAATGAATCAAATAATAATTAATTATAATAATACATAAATTCACAATTATTCTATTAAAATATATGGTTGAACAAAAATAAATATTTGTACATATTTGTAAACTGTAAAATGATAATAATTAAAAATATATATAAATGCATACATAAATATATAATAAACATATAAATTAAGTGTTAATTATATAGTATTCTGCATTATATTACATTATAATATTTAGCATTTCACCTAGTATTGTATTATTGTATAATTGCATGCATTGCAATTATATTAATATTATTATTTTGTATGTATCGTGCTATATAGTACTGTATCATATAACAAATAAATTAAAATGATGAATAAAATAAAATACTTCACACTTTAACCACACCATAAGTAAAAATTTATAATTTTACATATTTGTAAATTGTAAAATAATATTAAAAATGATGAATACATAATTTATATGTTTGTTTTAACTTGTGTTTAACTAAGTGTTAATTATATAGTATTCTGCATTATTATTTTGTATATATTATGCTATAGCACTATTTCATATAATAATAAAAAATGTTAATAATGAATTAAACCTTTTTATTAGATTTTTTTTTGTTTTAATTTTATATTATATTTGTACATATTTGTAAATGGTAAAACATTAAAACAGCAATAATAATAATAATGATATTATTATCATCATTATTATTATTATTATTATTATTATATTAAGCATACATAAATATACAGCTCTGGGGAAAAAAAAAATAGAGACCACTGCAATTTACTCCTAAATTAGTATCTATTTGAGTACTCTAAGTTCTCTAAGCATTTCATGCCAGTTTTTTAATTTTAATTTAATTTTCTACAGAAACATACTGTTCTCTTTATTGAGGTACTTATTTGGTGAGCACCTAAATACCGTTATATTTACCGGAAAAAGTATAAAAAGTGTGACCAATTGGATCGTAAAAAATGCTAGAAGTCTTTCAAAAGGAATTAGAAATGTAAAAATTAACACTAAACATGCCAAAAACAGTGAAAATAAAAGTTTTAAATCAAGAAAAAAGGGCTTAATCCTAGATTTACCGTAACAAGGATTCAGTGAGCGTCAAGATGCTTCTTTCCTTAATATTTCAAAGACAATAGTTCACAAAAAAGGAAACAATCGTGCATTGTTTTGCATTGTTGGTGTATTGGTGAGATTAACAGTCTTTAGGATAAAACCCAAAATAAACTTTTTTTTCTTCAGTGGTCTCCAGAGCTGTATAATACATATATAAATGTGTTAATAATATATGATTCTGCATTATATTATATCATACAATATATTTATCATTCACATTGTATTGTGTTATTGTATAATAACAAGCATTGGGATCACATTCATGCTATTTTTTTTCTATGTATCAGCCTGATCTCACAGCAATTCGTACTTATTTTACAAGAGGGCTAATTTGTCCGAATTCGTATGACCTCACTCGTATGAATTTATACAATTTTTGTAAAATTGTACATGTTTTTTGAGTTTTATGAATTTGTATGAATGACCTACACCTAACCCCGGCCCTAAACCTACCCGTCACTGAGGTTTAGACAAATCGTACAAAATCATACATATAAGGTCTTACGAATTCGCCATCTCATGGGAATACGTATGAATTGGTTGTGAGACTGTGTTGTGCACACACCCACACACACTAATTAATATATTGATATATAGCATATATAGCATACTAATATAGCATATTAAAAATGCATTAGTTTTATTGTCTGAATTTTATTGTCTGAATATGAAGTTTATTTTACACACATTTGAATTAGTCAAATCAAAATGGTAGCTAACTGCAATCAGTTTTTTTTTTTTTTCTCAGTACAGCTATAGAGAAATAAACGGGAAACGTTAGAGGCCATCTTGCTACAGTAAAAGCTGCCTTGGTTGCATAATATCTTGGGCTTTGGGACGCCCACCATCAACAGGGGTGCTGCATTTATTACATCCAATTTCCCTTAAATCAGAAATAGACATTTTAGTCTTAAAAGTCAATTCTTTCTTCCGACAAAACTTGCACCTTAGAGTTCAGACTCATCTTTTTTAGTCTACCTGACATAAATTGTCCATTAGCGACTGAGTGGCTGAATATGGTCAACCTTATGCACCTCTGTCTCTGAGACTCTGGAAATCTCACTTCATTTGTATTTCTCGCCACAGAATCTAGAGATGTGTAATGTCACAACCTACTCAAAGGTGTTTCAGCAAAACATCCTCACACTCCTACGCCACACAATCACTCAGGGGAAACCTCACTTTGTCAAACCATATGGCCAATTACCAGAACAGTGTTTCCGGATCAAGAATGTTCTACTGTGAAAATCTGCATCTAATCTGTGTCCAGGACTTATACAGAGGAATTATTGATTGTTCCTTATAGAATTAAAAACTGAAGAAGAAAAAAAATTAAAAAAACACTATGAACTGTTTGTTTATTTCATAGCGGTCAAGTCAATGGCCCTGTTCCAATTCCTACTGAGCTGTCTTGCTGTCTACCAGTACATACTGTGGGCTGCTGCATAAACCTTTGTGTGTTTGACAGTTAGCATCGCATACATCTATTATTTCTGCCATCAGCCTTTGTGTGTCAGATAGTTAGCAGGCTAGCATACATCCTTGCTGAAAAAAAAAACAGCATACTGTATGCTGGTTAGGTACGTTTTGATGCTGGGATGCTGGTTTAAGCTGGTTTATGCTGGTCACATGCTGGCAAAGGACCAGCATAAACCAGCAAAATGACCCACTTAAACCAGCATAAACCAGCAAAGGACCAATTTAAACCAGCATCCCCACATCAAAACATACCTTTTCAACAGGGATCAATTATTTCTGCCATCACCCTGGTAAAAAAAAAAGAAAAGAAAAAAATATACCAGCCCAATAGAAACCATCACATACATTGGAATGGATTCCATTAAAATACCACTATGAACCATTAGCTTTTTCCAATAAAACCATTACAAAATGTATTTTTGTAGTTTTGGGCATCCCACCAACAGAATACATCACATACCATATACAGTACTGTACACCGTTTTACTTTCCATTAACACCAACACAATTCCCATTATAACCATAAAATCCATTGCATGTGTTATTGTGCTTTGTAATATGGAGTTTTAGTGCCAACAAAAAAAATAATAAAAATCTAAAACTACAAGATAAATTTATTAAATTTAATGAATATAATTTTGAGAATAAAGTCGTAATATTACAAGAATAAAGTCGTTATATTATGAGAATAAAGTCAAAACTACAAGATTAAAGTCGAAATATAATCTTTAGTATAGTGTAAATGACTTGTAAATGACCCGGATTGAGAGAAGGCCACCGGATATAGGCATATTTGAATACATGTTACCCGGATGAGATCTAAGAACTTGCGGAAACCGCTTAATATCAAGAATATGATATTTATTAAAGCGCTGAATTTTTTATCTTAACATCTACTCACACACTCAGTCGACATTCATTTGGGGGGCGCTGTAGCTCTCTTATTTAACCCTTTTTTTATAAATTACAAAAACATTTATGTGGGATTATTATTAGCAGAAATTATATCATGTGTAATATTCGCTTGACAATATGCTTGGAAATAATATTTAATGTCTTCCATTGGATTCGTTATAGTGTGCCACCCAATAGCAATAAGATTTGTCCCTTTATTAATTTTATAACAAAGTCTCAGCTTTTAGTTTTATAGCGAAACACAAATGGTGCCAAATTGGCATGAAAAAATGTATGGCCAAAAAACAGGTCAAAAACAAAAGTCAAATCAATGTCAAAATTGTGACGTCAAATTGACATGAAACATGTCAAAAACTGTTTAAAAAAGCAAATCAAATTGACGTCAAATTCCAAATCAGTCATCGATGTTAAAAAAACAGGTCAAAAATGAATGTTAAATTGGTTAAATTGACGTCAAAAACCTGATGTCAACTTGACATCCACACATTGATGTCCTCCAGACCACCAAATAACAATGCAACAATAAAGAATGTAAGCATTTTTTATTTATCAAGCAACACTTCTAATTCTAATATTAACTGGATTTTAAGGATTACAATCAGAGGTTATTTACAAATAAATTATAGTTAAACTATTCAAAAAAAATAAATAAAATATATATATATATATATATATCACAATCTATTGCAGACAAATAATATACATAATTTATATTGTTCTTGGAGTGAAAAGTGGGGTTTCACCACAGGTTAGAACAGCTCTGTGCTAATGTATAGCACTTATTCCTAACATAGATCTGGGAACGGATCCTGGACTTATTCTCCTTGCTTATCAGGAAGCAGAGGGGCAGCTCCGCTTGGAATTTGAGTTTGAGGAATTGGTACCATGACTGGAAACACAGAGGATAAAAACTTATGAGATCAAAAAGAAAACCTCTAATTCTACAAAACAAAGGCACAGATATATTTTAAGATCAGTCAATGCAAGTTTCTTTCAATTGAAACAGACTTACATTTTAGTCTGGAACTATAGGCTTAAGCTTTTTCTATAAAACCTGGGGTGAATGTATAAAACTGAAGCAAGGGTGGACAAATTACAAGAAAGTTCATGAATCTGACTTATTGCTACATGTCTCCTATTCTTGGAGGATTTCTGACTTATTTTTATCGGACGATAGTATGAGGATTTCTGGGAAAGAAGGAATGAGAAAACTAGCATGCAGTGAATTTAACTTGAATTTTTAGAACCTACCTAGTACCTATTAAGACATGTTACTTGAAGCTGAACTTACTGTTTTTGTTGAAGGCTGCTGATGGCATTCTGTTGGTACTGCTTCAAAAGTATCCATTCTATCTCACTAAATCGGTTGAATTGGGTCCATTGTGTCTTGTTCTCGTTATCCCCATCCACGTTCAATGAAGACATGGGTGGGACACGTCAGACCTCTCAGTGATAGTGTGATAGATACTATCGCTCAGGCAAGAGCTCCCTCTATGAAGCAGGCTTACGCACTGAGATGGAATCTTTTTGTTGACTGTTGCTCCTCTGGTGGAGAGGAGATGCACGTTGCACTAGTGCTTTCTTTCCTGCAGGAGAAGTTGGAGCGCAGGCTGTCCCCTTTGACTCTCAAAGTGTATGTTGCTGCTATCGCGGCATATCACAATGCAGTGGAGGAGACATCACTTGGGAAGCACCAACTGATCGTGAGGTTCCTTAGAGGTCCCATTCGATCCACTTGTGTCAGTGGATCTGAAATATCTTACACTGAAAACAGCACTCCTAACTGCATTGGCCTCCATCAAGAGGGTAGGGGACCTACAAGCCTTCTCTGTCGATGAAGAGTGCCTAGAGTTCGGCCCGGCGGATTCTCACACTCAAGGTTCCTACCAAGCCCTTCCGCGATTAGGTAGTGGACCTACAAGCTCTGCCCCCGGAGGTACGTGCTTTGCGCCTCTACGTTGGCAGCACTCAGAGCTTCAGACGCTCCCAGCAGCTCTTTGTCTGCTATGGTGGTCAGCAGAAAGGGAATGCTTCTCCAAACAGAGGTTGGCCCATTGGGTGGTTGATGCCATCTCCCTGGCTTATTTATACCAGGGAGAGCCGTGCCCC
>JAUCMU010000027.1:2295358-2307807 GCA_032275025.1 Enteromius treurensis | reverse complement strand
TGATTCACCTGTTTCGGGGGCTGAGCCGGCTGCATAGGTTAACGTTTCGGGGCTGACACGTGATGAACGAACAACTCTGGAAACCAGAAACTTGTCAGATAATAGGCGAAGTGAGCGGATCATAGATTAAAGTCCCAGGTAAACAATGAATTAATCTTTTATGTTTCTAATAGCATTATAATTTGGTCTTGTTTGCAGTGTGATCAACGTTTGTGTAAGATGTGTTAGAGAGGAAACAGGTAACGTTTAAATTATATATTGCTAAAAGGAACAAAATGCACGAGATGACTCAAAAAAAAGATTCGTTCATTTTGCTGAACGAGACTCAAAGGTCTGAGTTGGTTAAATGATCCGAACTTCCCATTACTATTGTGCTGTTCTGCTGCCAGGTGTTGACCAATCGGTGATGGTAAATGATACCTCATGCCAAACCCAGACCAATCACTGTTCCATTCACGCCCCCTCCCCTTCCCTTCTGTTCTCTGTGCTTTGTGCCTTGTGTGTGATGAAGGTGCTACTGGTAAATGTAACGCAAGTAACTAGCTCGGGAAAATTGTAATAATATTGCTATTTTCAGACAAGTAATTTTCAATCATAAATATGGCTTTATTGGATAAACCTAAAACACATAAACTAAACTAACACATGAACACACGCATTCACACAATCGTACGAGTTGCAGGAAGAGAGAAACTCAGGACAAAGTGATTTTAAGAGAATGAAAATGTGAAAACCCAATTTTACAGCAATAGGTGCTATTGCATCGACTTGAACAACCATCAATCAAAAGATTAACTCTTGCATTGAGTTTGTCAATGAAGTTAACATTCATATCAATTTCACAAGTTCAGTCTGAATCTGGAGGTTTGTACTTGCATTGCCTTTGTGCTATGGGAATTTCCTCCTGTGGTCCTTGCTGCAGAAAGGAGTTTCCCGAGGTTGCTGTTTGGCTGGAAATCTTGGGACGCCGATGATTGGGCGGTGGCTGAAGGAGAAGTGGTCCGTTTGAAGTTTGATGCGGTGCAGTCAGAGACTTGGAGACACGGCAGGCAAAACTTAACTTACACAAACTCTCATGGAAAGAAAAGAAAGTAAAGAAATAAAGTAACAAAACTAGATGTGTTTTCTTCTCATTGTGCATGCTGGGGCACATGGAACGGCTCTTAAAGGACGCAAAAGGTGGCAAACAGCATAGTTTTAAAAACCAGGCTACTAAGAGCAAACTAAAAGCTGAGGCTAAGATCGTAATTTGAATAGTGTCTTGAGCTTTTAAACTCATCTTTGGATACATCCCAAAATCGTGTTTTAACCAATATCATTCTAGCTCAGGGTGTGGTGATATTTCTCCTCCCCAATTCAGAAATCTAAATGTTATCTTATCAGTCACATGGTCCGAATTTTCCCACTTTTGCAGAATAAAAATTTGGACATGATTTTTATAACATGAACATAATACAATTGACAAAGAATTGGTGGGAAGAAACATTTCAAGCAAGAAGATTGAATCAAAACCATACTAAACGCAGATATTAAACTGTAAGCCATTCTATAATTATTCAAAATACATATACAATAAGTGATTGACACATGATAGTTCAAGGTGTGGGATACATATAATATGCAGTTATGCTTATCAGTGATTTAAGTTCAGTTTAGTGTATTTTAAGCCTGAATAGGCTTGAAAAAGCAGTTTTGTGAACGTGAGGGCAGTTTTTGTGAAGGCCAGAGATTAAAGGTCTCCTCAGGAATTTCAGTCTTGTCCTGAGTTATTTTGCCCATGTAATGATAATGATGTCCGGTGTCTTTGACCATTATCTTGGTTATTTGCCCAATATTGACAATCTTTTTCCTTCTCAAGGATTCTCAATGCGTGTTCTTTTGTGTTAATGCTGCAAGCTGTCCTGTGACAATGTCTGTGAAGATCTGCTCGCATCAGGCAGGCAACAGGATATCATGGGCCGATTTATGACTTCCTGTTGTCTTGAGGCCTCTTTGTGGAATTTGTGTCAAGGTGAATGACATCAAGTCGAGACCACTACAACAGCTAATGAGTAATTTGCATGTATAGACTATATCTATGATTTCTGCCATCAGCCTTTTGTGTCTCAGAAAGTTAGCAAACATCTCTTATTGTTTCTTCCATCAGTTATTATAATTAGATTATTTTTATTGACACTTTGTATTATTACATAAATAAAAATACATTGGTGGCAAGACACTCACAAGCTAACATTCAAGGTTACTAGCATAATAAAGGGGACTAAACACAGCACCCATCTTCAGCACAAGCCGTGCACCACCAGTGAACTTGAGTGTTGTACAGTGCTCTATCACTTAAGTACAAGCCACGTAGCACAGGTTAGAATCAGGTTAGAAACAAACAGTAAGACAACAAGTTCTATAAACGAAGGAAAGTGATAGAACACTAGTAACCAGCAATTTGGTACGCCGTCAGAGACGCACACATCACCGTCTGCAAGATCCCTCTTTATACACTTCCCTAATTGCCAGGTGTCCGGAGTTAGAATGGTGATTGACAGCAACCTCGGCCAATCAGGAACCTAGAATTGCGACCGATGACAGAAGGGTGGAAGAGCAGAAAAAAAACAATACAAGACGTTCGGGGTTAAACCATGTGGAGTATTTCATGTCAGTTGCTTTCTTGGAGGCTTCATATAGGATGCTGAGAAAGTAGTTCTCTTTTTGAAAAAAAAAAAATGAAAAAAAGAAGAACAAAAAAAAGTATGCTTCGTAGTGAATGTCAAATCTTAAAAATACATTTCTAAAAAAACACTGAGGTACACAGTACTATAAAAATACAATAATTTTGATGTGTTGAATAACAGTTTAAAGCACATGCAGACATGCAATCAAGTTGAAATTTATTACAATTGCCATAGAAATGTTCAATACATGCCTCTCAGTGAATTCATCAGTACTTTAACCTTATTTCAATTGCAATATAATTGTGAAATTACATTTATTACATGTGAAGGCAAAATCAGCAAGGCAGCTTACTATATTAAAATAAATCAATAAGGCCAAGTTTTCTAAAAATTACTTTACCTATGATGCTACCTACAAACATATACTTGTAATTAGCTTTAAATGCTTCTGATGACATACCATTAACTGTCTATGTATTACATGATGACAAATAATTCATACAATGGCAATAAATTATTCATAATTTATTGATCCATGCTTCTGTAATTTAGGACAAATGGACCAAAATAATGGATCAGTCAATTACTAAACTCTGCCAATATATAACTGAAAATATTAAAAATCTAAATAAGTACATTCAAACATACAATCATGCATAAAACCTGTAAGACTTTGACCATGTCATTGCTGTTTTCATGTTTGTTAATGTTTGTTCATGTAACGCAGTATTTTATTTTTTATTTTTTATTTTTTTTAATCAGACAAACCCTTCTGACCTATTACTGTATGTATTTATTACACTTGAAGTCCTTCTGACACTTGTTTTGTTTTAATTATGCAATGATGCATTTATGTGTATATAGTTCTGTAATGTTGGTTAACGCTCACATTGACAGAGGCAAATAAATAAAAATTTTAAAATGATAAGGAAAAAATAAATAAATAAATATGTAGGTCATATGTAGTCTAAAGGATAATTTGACTAAAACATAGACACACACACACAATGTAATTTTCTTTTCTAGCTAAAATTAGCTTGTCTAGGTTCTAGATATTACGTTGTATGAATATTTTAATCTTTAATGTACCTCTGTCTATATGTTTTTTTGAGAATTCAGTCTGCTTATTTATCCAATAAAAAGTGAAATAAAAATAACAAAGTGAGTAGGGGCAAAGGAAGATGCAGGGCAGAAGAAATCCATAATTTAAGAGACCGAGAAGCATGCATAAACAGACCTGCCTGTCCCAGTGCATTTTTCCATGAACAATTGCTGGAATAATCGCACCTCATAAGCCAAGATCACAGAGGAGGCTGATGCAAACCAGACAAATGCATATCAATAATTAGTGCTGGTCGGGAAGTCCAGCCGAGACAGAGCAGGACACTGCTTTTATCTAGCAGCAGGAGGAGGGACGCTAAAATGATAGTCATGGGTTTGTGACACGCTCAGCATACTGAACAATTGAAACAGTATGAAAGGGTAGATGTGAACAGTATATATACAGTGTATAAGGGAAGAGAGGGAAACAGTGTGACAAAAATAAAAATGCGAGGTTGTCAGGTCAATTTAGTGATATATACTGTATGCACAATCACACACACACACACACACACACACACATATATATATATATATATATATATATAAACATACATATAATGTATTCTTTTAAAATATGTATAACATTTAAATTGATTATAATTGCTTTTTATATTTAAAATTCAGTAATTAAATTTGTTTACTTAATTTGTTTACTCTGATTAATTAAAACATTAAAATAAATACATTTAAAACTATTGCATTTTTTAAAAATGCAATTATTTACATTTGAATATTTATATATTTTTATGAATTTATTTAGTCATCTGTGAAAAAGAGAGATGAAAAGTATAATACACAACATGGAAGGAACGAGACAAAAAGAGAAATAAAATAAAAGGTTGTTAGTTTCATTGTAATTGTATTATTATTGTCACGCTCGCTCTCAACCAGGTATCACACGACGTACAGATCTTGAAGGTGAATAGAGTTTTAATGAACATACACACTTAAATACAAACACTGACGAGGGCAGAAAGTGAAGCACATGGGGAACACAGCTGGGAACAAATTAACATGATGAACTAAACTAAGGACAGGAAAATCCAAATATGGGCAAGGGTGGACACATTGGGAGCAAAACAGAAAGCAAATTAAACACAAAGTCTGACATCACTCCCTCCATCTCACCCTGGTGGCCGCACCGGGCAAAGTCACTGGTAGCCTCCAGGACGGTCCCATAGCCTTGAAAGGCCCTGGCATATCTGGAGCCTCAGGAGGCCATGGACTGGAATCGGAATCGGTTCTCCTGGCTGAAATACAGGGACTGGAATTGGGATCGGCACTCCTGGCTGTAAACTAAGGACTGGAATTGGGTTTGGCACTACTGGACGTAACCTAGGGGCTGAAATCGGGATTGGCACTCCTGGCTGAGAAACAAGAACTGGAATCGGGATCGGCACTACTGGCTGTAATTTAATGACTGGAATTGGAATCGGCACTCCTGGCTGTAACCTAGGGACTGGAATCCGGATCGGCACTCCTGGCCGAGAAACAGGAACTGGAATCGGGAACGGCTCTCCTGGCCGTAAATCACGACTGGAATCGGGATCGGCTCTCCTGGCCGAGACTCTGGAAAAAGGATCGGAATCGGCTCTCGTGGCCGTAAACTAGGAACTGGATTCAGGAATGGCTCTCCTGGCCGTGACTCAGGATCCGGACTCGGGATCGGATCTCCTTGCCGTAAATCAAGAACTGGACTTGGGAATAGCGGAACAGGATCCGCGGGGATCAAGACTGGCAGATCAGCCCACAAATCTGGATCAGGACCCGGACTACACAGACTGAAATCCACAGGGATCTGGATCAGCTTTTGGGGAGCTGGCACTGATGGGCCTCCATACTGTGCCACTTTCGGGAGTGGATTCCGCCAAAAGGCGAGACGAGAGCCGGGCAATGGAAGATGGCCTCTTGGCCATTCCTCGTGCAGAGCAGAAAGATGAGTGAGTCCATTTAGGAGGCGGTGGAGAATCTCCTCGTGTCTGATCATCCTCTTTGGTTTGGTTATGGTCGGTCTTTCTGTCACACTCGCTCTCAACCAAGTATCACACGAAGTACAGATCTTGAAGGTGAATAGAGTTTTAATGAACAAAGCAAGACAGGATCCAACTCAGGCATGGGGTAGACACTTGAAAAACGACACTGGGGATACGAACATGCACACTTAGATACAAACACTGAGGAGGGCAGAACTCAAAGCACATGGGGAACACAGCTGGGAACTAATTAAATTATGAACTAAACTACGGACAGGGAAAAAACAAATATGGGCAAGGGTGGACACATGGGGAGCAGAACACAAAGCAAGCTTAACACAAAGTCTGACAATTATTATTATTATTTTTATTATTATTACTATTAAAACATGCATTTTTTTATTCCTCTAATTGATCAAAATAAATTAAAATGTGCATTATTTACATTTTAAAATGCATTTTATTTTTTTTCTATCAGTCTGTTTGTTTATTTGTTTATATAAATACAATACACAATAATGAATAGAACAAAAGAGGGGTTAGAAAGATGAGAATTAAACCTTGTCAGATGAATTTAGTATGATTAAAATATTTACAAACAGCAAACGCACACACTTTTTTTCTCAACAAATATTGATGTAGCCTATTATTTATTTATTTTTTTCATTTGGCTACTTAATCACCATATCATATAATTAATTCAGTTGAGCCTTTGCAGTTAATTCCATTTTAGCCCCAAAAAGCCACACACTGCGGGATATCTCTGCTGCTTCTGTTTTGGCTCATCTCCCACAGCGCTTACACACAACCAAAAAACATGCTAACTCCATCTGTGAAGCATGAATGCTGCTGACAAAATCTGTCTGGGGAAAGAAGATTTTTTCTTTCTATTCCCAGCCTCCGTTTCATTCTCTTTTCCCATGTTCAGCCCTTCTAAGCCTACCCTTGGGTCTCAGTCACAGCAAACTGACCATCAAAGCCCTACGTCCGCACTTGGGGAAACAATCCAAGTCGTGGTCTGTGAAGGCAGAAGCCTGTCTTTGGATGCAGGACTGATGGCTAGCATCGCCAGAGTAGCTGGACCAGCACAAAGAGAGCGAGAGCCTTTGATCTGTCATCGGAACGCTTCCAAGAGACTCAGCCACTGTAAAGAACATGGATAATGTGGTTACCAAAACCCTTCTAGACACCTCTCCCTCACAAGCTGACACCAGGATCAGGGAAGAAATGTGTTGTGAAGGCAAACACACAACGGGATTTTCTTTTCTGAGTGTGTCAGCAGCAGCCAGAGATAGGAGGGCTTTTGAATTGTATTCTTGGAGAAATGACTAATTAATTACAAAAATGTAATCTGCAGCCCAATCCAAATATCACAAATAAAGCCCATTTCACGCTCACCGCATGCATAAGCAGCACATACAGTAAGTGGTGTTACAGCGAAACAGCTTTTCTTGAGCTTTTATGTTGTCTATGCTTCATACTGAACTGCAGGAGATTATTTGTTATATCATATGCTAAAAGTTCAGCTAAACAGTGCTTCCTTTTTTGAAATTATGTGTTTATTTATTTTTTGTTTTATTTTGTTTGTTTGTTTTATTTTTGTTTTTATTTTGTTTATTGTTTCATAAGGAAGCACCTTCTGTAGTGTGCACAGTACTAAATAAATAAATACATATGTGATGTGAAAATCATATGTAAAGATAGCAGTATGTACAAATGGGTGCAAAAAGTATCCAGATGACCTATTGCTTCTGCTGAGATTCTGGAGTGTGTATTTAATGGACACTTTATTGTCCCATAAGGCCACGGGAGAGGAATGTGGAAGTAAAGTGACTGAACCTAGCAGTTCTTATAAAAACAAGAAAAATGCTCCCCTTACATAGTGTATAGTTTTGGTTGTGGTCATCAAGTAAACTTAAATTCAAATGTAGCATCTACATTGGATAAATTAACACTAGAGGCAGTAAAACAACTATATATTTGGTTAATTTTCACATAAATTATGATTACAGCCCTAATACTGATGAATACAAGTTTATTTTTGCAGTTTCTTTGCATAATACTAAGTTATAACCTCACCAAAGCATTCATTTGTAGACTAATAAATTTGAACATTCGCATCACATAATCCACTCCATATGGCTTTACTGATATAGTAAAATTGCTCGATAGCTCACCTGATATAGTGTTGCACTTGCAATCCACATTGCTCTGGTATTAATTCTATAAAAACATGAGACAGTAAAAGAAGTTGTAGAAGCAAAGTGTTTTGTTTTCAACATTATCAGTTACGTTTAGGTTGTGTTCAGTTATGGTGGATCATTAATTTCAAATGCAACATTTATTTTCTGGACATGCCATGATCCATAAAACAAACAAAGTAATAAAACGTTTAACTATGTCTGAGAAAACTGAACATCCACTGTGATGTTTAATTATGAAGCCCCGCACATGGCATGCAGGGAGAAAAAAGTGAATTGTGCTTGATATGATAATTTGTTATTTTGTGCACACAAAATAATAATGTGTGCGCTATTTTTAATTAAATTGTGTGTAATTTGTTCTGCTTCCTGTCTGTGTTCCCATTAACTGATGTAGATTCCATGCAACGCAGCAAGACTTTTGAAAATATCTCCATAATTCATTCCAAACTCAAAGCCCTAATGGTGTCCCTAATCCCTATGTGCTTACATTGTAACTAGATGCGTATGCAGTATGTAACCACAGAATAAGTAAACATTGGTATTTGTGTAACTACACATACAGTATGCAAGAACCCGAAAACGGTATGTGTACAGTAAGTACAAATGTGTAACAGGACATTGGTAGCAGAACTGTTGGGTAATGAAAGTATAAATGTGTAACATAACTAAAAGCACTTACACTTTATTTTAAGTGGACAATTCCTATGGATTTACCATGTGCTCTGATGTTACAAAGCCGTGGCCAGTAACTTAGACTCAACATATAAATTGTGCTTGGTATCCAGAATATTACACGTTATACATTTTTTGTTTTTTTGTTTTTTACGGTGCATTTACTAACACACGTTTTGGGTTAGTAAATGTCCCGTAACAAAGACAGCTTTAATTTTTCAATTGAAATAAATAAATAATTAATTCTGAATTCATCAGTAAATGAGTCTGATTGAGTCAAGTCAAGTTTAGCTTCTGTTATAGTCCTATGAAAATAGCAATGATCGGTTTTAATCGTGTGATTATACAGAGAGACATTACTTGGTTTCCTGCTTGACTAAATAGTGCTTTATTAAATAATCGTATTTTGATGTTGCCATACAGTATCAGTTTTTGAAACACAGTATCCTCCTTCAGCCCTCATTTCACTGTGGCTCGTTCGCTACTCAGTTTCACAGGATGCATTATCACTGAAACGCTGGACCGCACAGATGTCTGCTGATGGAGAGTGATTCATTCATACTTGAACTGGGACATAATGCAGAGAGCACTTCCTTGATTATACGGCCATCAGGGAACACATCCCGGCACAGGCTGGTGGCTAATGCAGCCCAGCTGTATTATTGAATCAATTGCATATACAATACTGGTTTGAGAGAATCTAATGGTGTCCTTTTGGAAATGTGGGTAGCTATCCAATTTTCCGCAAACAGATACGTTTTGTGTCCTTGTGTTAGCTTAAGAACAAGTACCTGTTTTATGTGATGTAAATGAGACAGGAAGCATCCTTGTTTTTAAAAATCAGCCTCATTTGATTCATTGAAAATAATAGATCTGTTTGTTTATGAATCAGTCTAAACGATGGAGGACAAGATCATCTGTGTCAATTATAAAAAAAAAAAAGTACTGTATATTGACAATTACATTCATTTAGACACAGAACATCTTTACAAAAACATCCAAAAAGGACACTTTACAGATGCACAGTCCCCTTCTCCTCAGTTCCTTTATCAACTTATATGAAAGCCATTAAAGCACGAATGAAACTACAAGCATGCGCGTCAGATCCATGTCACATTCAGCAGCAGCAGCAGCAGCTCTTAAAGTAATAGCAGCAAAATTACTTAATAACCCAGCTGCTCGGATGTCTGAAAAAAAAAGAAGAGGAACGAAAGTAAGGGGACATTTTTTTAATATTAAATAGGAAATCAATGTGTCGCCTAAATGGCTCATCTATGTTTAAATTAGAATTTAGTGTTTTTGAGGACTTCTGCAAATTCTTTTTTAACTTGCTGAAATATCACATTTATTGTAATGGGTTTATGTGACTTTCGTATAAATTAAAAGTTTTTTTATTTTTATTTTTTCAAAGTCCAATAAATGTTAAATTTGATGCTCTCAATTATAATGTAATATTGAACATAAAGAGTATAATACATTTTTTTTAATTAAAATCAGTAGTATTGATATCAGTGATACGCACCTTCAGCCTTCAAAAAAAAAAAAAAAAATGCCATTAAACTTTAATATAATTTTTTAAAGGTTATTTTTCCCCCATTCCATATTTCTATTCCATTTTTCTATTTTTATTTCATTTTGATTTAGTTAATTAAACACAAAAATTAAACACAAAAATAGCATCTGTTTGAATAGAGTCTTAAGTATTTACAAATTTATCACATGAACACTTTTTATGAGGTGTTTTTTCTAAAAATAGACTGTTTTTGGATTGTTTTTACATTTTCCAATTCCACTGCCTTGTGTCTCACATTTTAAATGCAAACAGTATTTAACATTATTATTAATTTAATTTTATTATTTTATTTTAATTCTGCATTGCATCTTTTTAAACATAAAAACAACAGCTGTTCGAATGGAGTTCAAATTCATCACACATACTCTTTTTATGTTGTGTTTTGTCCTTTTTAGTCATTACTGTTTGAAAAAGAAAATATATACCATATACAGTAACAAAAATAAATCAACACCACAAGTATGCCTTAATAGGGGTTAAATAAAATATATATATACATTTTTTGAGACAGCTCCTTGAAAGAACAACTTCAGGGTCAGTAGCAACACACTTTTATAGTATACAGTATCGCATAAGGCTACACAATACAGCAGCAGCCAGGATTGAATCAATAAAACAATGAATACATAAGGTATGGTGCACATTGCCGCCTCAGAACACCTGACACACTTGTTTTTTTAATCTATTGATTGACTTTGCTGCCCTTTGTGTTTAAACACGCCGTGACCCCCACCATGACCTCTAGCATTTGTCTACCTGCTGACCCGTGACAGCAGACGCAGATGTCTGCACTCTTATGCAGACGTCCTCTGTCCTTATTCACAGTCATGGAGCAAGGTTGACTGTAGGCAAGAAAGAGACGTTTTAACCTTCATGGCTGGGTGAGCAGGGAGGCTATCACCGTGAGACTCCGTTTATTTCCAGGCACGTGTCCCTGTCTTGTTGCTGCGCCCTCCAAACATGCCCCAGATAAGCCAGCAGGAGCTCGGTGGAGACAGAGACAGACCTAATGCGATTCAACAACAGAGTGGTGAGCAGGTCACTCTGGGAGTTAATTGTGGTGCTGGCAAGTTATATGAGCATCTTTAAATGGACAAGAGGGAGAGCGGGAGTGAAGGATGTTTGTATATGCATCACTTGCATTTGAACTAGGTGCGCAGACAAAGAGAGCTCTATCCACACAGCACGCAAATAAAAGTGCAATAAGAAACTAAACGTCTTTTCAAACCATGACCTTTAACAATTGGTGGAGCTAATTAACAAACTGATTACAGATGATATGCACACCTTTCAGGGACGTCTATGTAAATGTCTAGTAGTATTAATGCATTTAATGTTGCAGAATAGTCTATTTTGGATGATTTCTAAAGAATTTAAAAAAAGCCAGAGGCATTTAAATGGTTAAGTAAGTTAAAAATGATTATTATAATTAGGGATGTCCCGATCGCGATCGGCCGATCTGTTTGCACGTTTTGTCAGTAAACACGGTGCTGTAATCAGCAATAAATGCAATCAGGTGCGTGATTTGACATAAGCCATATATACTACACACGGCCGTTGTTCACTGACGTGCTGATTACAGCACCGTGTTTACTGACAAAACGTGCATTACAGATTGGCCGATCGCGATCGGGACATCCCTAATTATAATTTATAATATTTTTTATTATAAAATATTATACTTCATTATAAATTAATGAATATTTATACTGATTTATAATTATTTCAGTATTTATTTGAATAATTATTGAAATTATGTATTGTTTTTATTTGTATTATTTGTATTACTGTATGTTTAATAGTTCAAAATAATAATTTATTAATGTATTAAAACATATTAAAATATATACTCAAATAATGTCTTTCAAAAAATTACACAAATATCGACATACTACATATTTATTTTAGTTACTGCTATTGTTGTTTGTTGTTAATGTGTGTGTGTGCAGATAAAGGTGTTATTTATTTTTGAGTAATTTATTTTTCTTTTAAATTCTAGACTGAATCGGTGTCACGTGCGGTCATAGGAACAGAACGTAGAGAGTCATCGTAGCATTTAAAAATTATTTAATCTTCACAAAGAATACAAAGGAGCACAGAAACACACACTCTTACATAGATATTGACGGACGCTAACTAAAGGACAGCAGGCAACTTATAAAGGGAAGACAATCACAGACAACGAGTGGGACACACCTGACACAAATGACTAATTAACTAAACTAGGTCACAGGGAGAAACAAAGAGCACATGGGGA